>CAAKHF010006104.1:6296-23720 GCA_901007745.1 Hippocampus kuda | reverse complement strand
TTTTTTTGGGCCCCCCCCCCCCCCCAGCACACTGGGGTTTTTTTTTTTTCGACAAGAGTGGATGGTGTGTTAAAACAATATGTCCTGCTCATAGTAGTTGAAGTTTCTCATGATCGTGTTGGTAAACATCCAAAATGGAGGAAGGGCTTCAGCATGCATGCCTGTCATGCGATGTCTTGCCCCACCGGCTGAACGTGTAGTGCAAATACAGTACATATCCAAGTGAAACAAACTCAACTCTGAGGAGTTCGTGAAAACTTGAAAGTCCTGCTCCTCAGTATCACTCTGGGCTCACATAGCTTAAATGCATGGCGTTCCCATGCCATTCCTCAGGGTTTTTGTTTTTTTTTAACTTCACATATTCTCAAGAGTGATGCTTGAATCTCACGGGCAAGGGTGAAAAACTAACAATTCAACCAATCTTTACTGTTTTATTGCTCTTCCATTGAACAAGCTCGCCACTGTCATCCCTGATAACCCTTCAACCAAAAAAAACAAAAAAAAAAAACACCACCATCACTACTAAGATTCCTACCATTGCTATTATTGTTACCAGTACCACTACTAGCGCTACTTTGACCAAAGTTGTTACTACTTCCAACCATGACCACTACTACACGTCAAATACTACAATTAGTATTACCCCAACCAACAAAAGTCATACTACTACCAAGAATTACAACTCCTAGTAATACTACCACCACTCTCAGGTGTGGCATTAAATTAGTGTGAAACACGGCTCTCTCCTTTCCACCACGTGAAAAGCTCAATTTGCACACAGTGCAAGTCGCTGTTCCACTGACTCCGCTTTCCAAATGAAAATATTTCCAAACTGCTAGCTTCACGTTAGCTTCCCGCGACAACTACCAGAATGTTCCCCCGCTGGCTGTTTTCATTTCCGCAGTTTCCGGCTGTGTTGCGATGCTGCTTCGCATAAAACATATTTTGTTTTCTTTTGGCAATATCTGAATAACTCTGGGCTGTATTACGGTTAAGCTTATATTAAATGTTCTGTAAAGCGCTTTGTTACTGCTACAGCTGTTGTGAAAGCGCTATTGGATTTTATTGTAAAAACGAAGCAAAAGCATTTTCTGTACTTCAGTGCTGCGGAAAATCAGCCGCTCCAATTTGTAAAATGGAATTAGTCTCAGCCCCACGTGTCATGCCAATGAAACGATGATTGATTCATGAGTGTGTTACATAGATAGACTTTGGGTTCAGTGCTCAACTGCCAACAACGGTAGAGCGGCAATTTTCTGTTCTTATTGCAGTCGCTTACAGTTGACCACTCAAATAGTAGACTAACTCAGACCTCAAGGTTTTTTTGTGGTTGGAAAATCAAGATTTTCCATTAAAACCAATCACGTAGTTCGCCGAAGTGCTTTTCGGCTAGCGTGCCCTCCCACGGGGCACAGAAAGGGCAAGGAATGAGTATGCTACAGTGCGTTAAATTGTAATTTATTACAGAATGCTAACAGTATGGGAGGACACAAAAGTCATATTCTTATAACTTTTTCCCCATCTCAGTTTTCATCCCCCAGATGACCATACTAAATGGATTAATTAGACAAAGTGGAACCTTGATTTAATGGACTAATATAGGGGGAGGGGCCCCTCATTAAAGGCATATCAAATGGAAGCACTTTATTTCGTGGCCAAAAAGCACCCAATAAAGCAAAAATAATAATAAAATGAATAAGTAGTTTATAAGCAAATAGGAAAACAAGATGCCGAAAATAATCAACTTGTGAACTAATCAGTTCAACCCCGAGTGCAAGGTTAAATATAGCAAATGTTTGTTTTTTGTTTTTTTTTGCACAGCTTACGAGTCTTTGAAGCATCCGTTTCAGACACACAAGGGCAAAATAACGCTCTAATCTTCCCTTGGAGTCAGCATGCCAAAGTGCCAGACAATTTGTGCAATTTGAGGGATTGTACCTCTACTCAAGGCTCCCTGTTCTGTATTGTGCTCCTAAATGGACCAACCACCGCTCTGAGCCACATGACCTGCGGCCAAGTGCCGGAAAAGTCCAATAACATTTGGAATTCCTTCATCCGCTACACATGACTCCAATTATAGGCTCCAGATTTGCTTGGAACAGGATCGACTGATTGAAAAGCACCTTGGGTTGAGTCGCGTGGGCGCAGCGGTATAGTGTGAGATGAAAGGGACCAGGTATCAACATGCCCATGCACACGCACGTGCACACACACAAGGTTTAGTCCGCCGTGAGCCACACGCATGTTCACAGACCGATTTCATGCACTGTGCATGTGGGCGAAACCTGAGAGCACCGACCACTGCTGCGCCATCACTTTCCTGCAGGAAACAAGAGAAAGGAGTGAGAGGAGGAGAACGAAGAAGCAGCCAAGGAACACATCCCCTGCAGAAGCCCCGTTCGCACCACACTCAAGATGGAAGAAGACATATTTTCGCTGGCCCAATACACACACTTTTCATATTAGTTTGGTTTGGTGGGCCGCAAAAGTCAAAGCGATCCAGTTTATTTCAGCTTATCGCTAAACTGCTTGGTAAGTTGAACTCTGATCTGGTGGAGGACAGCGGGAGTGTCACATGGCAAAAGTTCCGTGTACAAATTTGAGTTACGCCTCTGTCGAAGGAACAATGCTGCGTCATAAACTGAGGACGACCAGTAGCCTCCTCAGTATCGGGATCCTGCAAAGGTGGAATACTGCAACATCTGTGTGGCATTTCACACAGCGAACTGTGACCACGGAATCAGACGATGATGTCAGCTCCAAAATACTCGCCCAACATTAACACTGCTCTCAACACAAAAGGGCAGGAGAAGTGACTGAGGAATGTAAAACTTTATACCCCTCTCTCACCTTTCCGGAGTTCAACATTTAGTAGGTCTGTCCCAGCTCTGATACTACCTCGGCCTAGATTGAATATTGGTGAGGCGAATCGGTTTCAGTGCAGTTTATACCGAGCAATAAATGTGACAAAAAGGCAGATAAATCCTTTGAAGGGCACCCGACGGCCAAGTCCATTCTTGTAAATTGGAACGGTGAAGCCTTTAGCAGTCGAGGTGCAATGCTAGCTTGGCATTGCCAAGGTGATAACATATCTGGCATGGGATGTTCAAACGTGATACCTTGTTGAAATATGTTTCAGGACTGAATGGTGGCATGCAAAGAATCTTACAGGCCAGCGATGCATCCTTGGAAAAAAAAAAAGAAGGCCGGATTTCAAGGTGTTCTTCACATTAATTACTGCTGGCACTTATCCCGATTCATTCTGGCTCTTCTCACTTGGAACTCCAGCTCACCAGAAGCGTACCGCCTAGTACCTGGTGGCCAATAGGAAAGCACCAATAGCCACAACAAGCTGTGCTGAGCCAATGGAAAAGGGGTCATCTCTGTGGACGTACGAATGGACAGCAGTGCGTCTATCTTCATTAAGTGATATACAGTACATCTGCACCGACAACATGGCCAACTTTGAGAATGTTCCCTCCTTTGCAGTCAAGGTCAGTAAAGGTCCAAGAGCTCTGGAAGTTTATTCTGAGTAGGAATGGGACTTGATTGATGATCAATCGATTTTAATTGAGCGAAGAACTGAAATAGTGCTGCTTTTTTGTTTACATTGACAATTTAATGCATAAATAAAAACAACTTTCTAAATAAGATAAATTAGACAACTAGCTTGTTCGGTTGCACTTTTTTTATGCAATACAATTTTGAGACAATTGGCTTGTTCTGATAGAGCCAAGTTTGTTTTAAGTCCCCCCCCCAAAAAAACTTTTAATTTGAAGTTGCCTTTAATTACTAGAGGTTTACTTACCGAAAAGCTATTGTTACAGTTCAAAATATCAAATTAAATCTATGTAAAGGAGTAAGGGGGGGGAGAAGAAAGAAAGGGACAAGCGAGGCGCGGTAGAGGAGGAGGAAAAAGCCACAGCAGAGGAGGAAAAGGACGGCGCTGCTCTGTGGCTCGAGTGCACCGAAAATAGCTGCTCAAGCACAGGGAGGAGCAGAAGGAAGAGGAGCAAAGAAGGGCGTTCATGTTGTTATGAAAAGAGAGAAGAACAAAATCTCCAAATGGGCAGCAGACCTCTTTGTCCACATGTGACTCAGCTCAGCTGGTCGGCAGAAACTTCACAAAAAATTTCTTGGTAAATGTTGGCAGGGAAAAAAAAAAAAAAAATCACCTCAACAGTCCTGGTTCAACTGAGCGGTTTTTGCTTGCAACGATTGTCCCCAGTCTGTGCAATTCATGACATTATGCAGCGTTGATAAAAGGCACAGAAGGAGAGAGAGCAGCGAAGACGCGCTACACGTATGACGGAGCGCAGTTAGGCTAGAATTAAGCACGCCTGTAATTAGAAGGAGCAACTTGGACAGCTCCGTGAGAGTGACTCACACAAACTCAACATTGCGTCCAACAGTCCAACTTAAATTAGGACGAAAACACACACACACACACACACACACACACACACACACACACACACACACACACACACACGGGACTTAAAGATGGATGTCTCTACGCTGTAATTTTCACCTCCGCATTGGTGCTGCCATGCAGTGCCTTCCTTTATGGGCCGGTGAAAGTGATATAAAGTCTGGATGGTTTTGTTTTATTGAAGGCTCTTCTTCTTTTTTGTTTTATAGCCATTGCTTTGACATTGGAAACACTAAACAGAGGAGCCCCGTTACATTTTGGAAAGGGTCTAGGCATACTATAGGTGTGGGCAAAGGAATTTTGAATCTATAGTAACGTGCCATTTGTTTTTTCATCTGTTGAGCTTTAGCGATCGTCCGTTCCACTACCTGGAAAAATATGCAATAAACTCAGCCATTGTGAGTGCGTTGGAGCATCTCTCTGCTGACTTTGAGCAAGAGGCATTGTAGACCTCAGACTGGCCATCAGCCAATCTCTGAGAATGTGGACAAATGACCTAAAATGGCAGCTTGAAACCAAGGTATGTGGCTGAAAACGTCCTGTGCGTTTCCGATATACTTGCCGACCAAATTTTATACTGCTAAATTGAACAAGCTTCAGAGGGCTGGAATTTCCTAAATTTAGGAGTCAACGGGATGAATGATGTTTGACTTCGTGATTCTCAGTAGTGACGGACTGAAGATAGACTCACCATCCATGGCTTGTCGCAGCATCTGCAGCTTCCTCTGCCGCTCCTTGATGCGGTCGTAGGCACCGGGCAGGCCCGAGCCAACTGATGGTGTCGAGAGGTGATGGGCATTCCGGCTCTTGAGCCCACCAAATTCATAATAGCGAGAGTCCCTCTCTATGGATGCGCCAAACGGTGATTTCATCCTGCCAATAGTTTGCGTGGTTAACGCATTGCTGCCTCGGCGTGCGTCCTCCAAAGCTCCGAAACGAAGGGCCTCCGGGTCGAT
Organism: Hippocampus kuda; assembly: GCA_901007745.1. Lineage (NCBI taxonomy): Eukaryota > Metazoa > Chordata > Actinopteri > Syngnathiformes > Syngnathidae > Hippocampus > Hippocampus kuda. Next base: position 18,332 of record CAAKHF010006104.1, on the reverse strand, counting down.
GCAGGCCAAGTCCACGGAGGATGCCCAAGTCTTCCTGGCCTGGGCTGCCCTCGGGTCTGCGCTGTGGAAGGGTAAAGACCTGCGGTCCAGTTCCACGGGTCGGCCTTTTTGCTGGGGGTGAAGTGGGTGCAGGTAAGGGTAGGAGTGCTGGTGCTGGAGTGAGACAAACGTGGGGCACATTTCGCCAGGACATTCCGAGTCGGGGTGATAGTCACAGTGAGGGTAGTGGAGGGCGGCCCCTTCATCCCCCCTCATGATGTCGTGCACCGGCAGGGATCCCATGGAGCGACTGAGGCCCCGGTTGAGAGAGCTCTGCTCCTGAGTCCTGGCCCGGTAGCGCTCCAGCACCCTGGGGGCTGCACTCCTTCCTAGAAAGACATCAAAGGAAAAGTTCAAACTCGGAATCAAGCAACTACTTAAAACACTTACAATTTCACAGATAACACGGCAGCGAGAACCGGTTAGGATGGAACCTCAACAGCCGAAAACAGTGAAAGCATGCTTTATTTTTGGAGAAAAAAAAAATATCAAGCTGCAAAAAAGGGTTCAACGGTCACCAATGAGAGATTTTAACCCAGTAAGCATCCAAAACATTAACTCCTCAACATGCATTTTCGTTAGCCTTTTTTTTTGGGGGGGCATGTGAGTGAACGTCTTCAAAATCGCACAGAGAACTCTTTCAAGACTGTTCATGACTGTTTAATGTCCGTGTGTGAAGGACAACAGTGTCAATAAACTCGGGTAATCACACTTCTCCCTCTCCGTTACATGTCTGTCAACTATCTTCAAAAGGTAAGCAGTCTAACTACATTTCAATTTATTCTCATGAATGGCTTCACATGGATGCGCATGTGTATTGTTGATCAGGATAACAGAGGGCGATTTCTAGAAGTAGTGTTCGAAAGTGCGGTCTTTCTAAGAACAAAGAAGCTTACAAAGGCCCCAAGGCAGAATGTAATTCATTGTGAAGGTCAATCAACAACATGTGAACAGTGATTCAGATAAAGAATGGGATGCTGCTGCCCGAGAAGACACGTAAGAACTAAGCGAAGACTCTTTCCCCTGCGGCTGCCCACTGTTCATTCACAGAAACTAAACGTGGACACAAACAGCAGAGCAGCAGCAGCAGCTTCGGGGCTCCTCGAAATATGCATCTCTAATCAATGCCATGCCACGCTTACATAATCGGGATGGCGGCCATGTTTTGCACGCTCCCTCTCCCTTTTCCACGGGTCTGGAAACATGTTCTCAGAAAACCACCGGTAGGATTTGGTCATACTTTCCGAAATCGAAGCCTGATCCTGGACGGACCTCGACAAATTGCACTCGGTTCACGTGGAAAATGAGCAGGCAACTGGCAAAAGCGTCATTTAACATTTTTATTCATTCCACTCCAGCCTCTGTTTAGAATTACATAATAGACACAGGATACAACTGAACGAACCTTATTCGAGCGTACCAACATGAGTTAAAGTGATTTGTCCATATATTTGGGCTAAAAATGAGAATGGGTGATCACAAGAAAGATGAATCAGCATCAGGACAATAGAGCCTCTGCACAAACACAGCTCTTTTGTTCATCTTTATTCACGTTACCTGAAGGTAAGCCTTTCCCCCTCAACCTCTCCCGGATTTCCTTACTCCGCTCGGGAAGAGACTCTCTGTCGGTTAGCAGACCGTCCAGCTGAGGCAGAAAGAAAAAAACAAAAGTGTCATTTTTCTTTAAACATTCACCTCGAAAAAAAAAAAAAAAAAAAAGACACAGTGATGCTTCTCCACAACGTACATATTCCACACCATCTGGTGTTTTGAAGAGGAGAACGAGACGTGCGACTGGAAACAACCACAATTTATCCTCTAATTGTGGATGGATACTTGAAATGAACCACAAATGTTTTTCAAAGGTTAAAATAATCAACTCAGGCTTGAGTCTGGAAAAGTAGTTCCCGGTTTGCACGTTCTCCCTTGTGCCAAATCCCCAAAACAAGTATGTTGTGTTAACTAGAGAGTCTAGATTGTCCAGATCAATAAATCTGGAGCAGGTTTTGCACTCCAATGTGTGTTACACGTGCTCATTTTCAGCTGTGTTAAAAAAAACAACAACAATCACAAAACAAGGAAAATAAATCGGACAGGTTAGCCACATGCTAAAAATAGCTGTCAAGTAGTGACAGTAAATTCTCCCCAGCATTATGCAGGATGTCACCGTAACAAAATATTGAGAAGCAGTGTGTACAGGATGTTATACAACCTCTTTGTATCAAATAAAATGGACCAAGTGATTTGGCAAAGAACATACCTGGGAAAGGCTCCCAAGGACCAAGCGGACCAGCTTTCTAACATACGAAAACGGAGGGTCACAAGTGGAGTTTCGAATGTGTTTGCTGCAGATGTCCAGCACCGTGCGCAGCGACATTCGGCTCAGTGTGACATCGTCGCACATGTTGAGGAGCAGGCTGTTTAGGTGTTCCCCCAACTTCATAGGCTGCATGGAGACACAAAGTCAAGTCAAGAAAGTTACATGCAGAGGAGGAAGCAGCACGTGCTGTCAAGCAGCTGTGATTAAACCCACCTGGCTTTGGGGTATCTCGTAGTCCGCTCCCCAGTAGAGGGTCATCCCCAAAGAGTACATGTGCATCTGGGCAAGAGAACAGGTATGATTATAACAAGAACACTTGACAACAATCATGAGGAATGTAAAGGTCCAGGTCTAGAAACTGGTAGATTAAGTCACGAGGTCTAAATAAAGCCGTGAAAATGTTAAATTCTTGCTATTTTGGAAGGGCAGGATCCTCAAAACGGAAATGGAGGACATTCCCCCACCCCCCACCCCACTTTCTTTCTCCTGTTACTCAGCGCTGGAAGAAAATTTACTTCCCCTCAATGTTAGTCTTGGTGGAAGAAAGAATAACTTTGCAATGGCCAAGAAATGCAGCAGAACTTTTCAAGGCCGGGGCACACATTTAAAGACGCACACACGCGCACTTTCTGAAAATGTTGACATTTAATAAAAACAGCAAAGTGAAAGGTGCATTGAGAGGAAAACTTGGATCACCAGCCTACATGGAGTGAAAATGAGGGTGGTGGTGGGGATTAGATTTTCAAGCCCTGAAATAAAGCCTCCAGGGTCGAGCAGAAACAGGACTAGTGGTGGAAAACTGACTCAGCAAAAAAGTGTGGGGAGGTCTGCGGGACCGTGCCGGAGCGGGGAATGCAGTTATACAAGCTTTCGGCTCCTCTACCGGAAGCAAACGTTCTCATAGAGGGGGTGTGGCTTGGGAAAAAAAACTAAACAAAAACATTGTAGTCAACTATTGAAAATGCACAAAGATCTCACCCTTGAAGTTTTAAAGATGTGTGTCGTATCGCCCATGGAAACACATACCTCACAAGGCAGTAAGACTATACTGTTTCCCCAAAACAATCAAGATGTGAACTGGAGAATCGCGAAAATCACTGAAATATTTGAACAACTGAGAGACCATCCTGTGAAACTGATGATTCCATAATTTTCGCCAGGGGTTGTCGAACTTCCCAGACTTCAAGTGGGGCCTTTTAAGGGAGGCAATGTATCCCCTTGTGTCATGCGTCATTAAACGTGAAAATGCTTTGAAGGAATCTCACCCAAAGAAGCAAAACAAAAAAAAAACTTGCAGTTAAGTAGTCAAACTTTTGAAATATGATATGTCTGTGGTGACACATGCCAAACAGTCAGTTTGCTTGGGCTTCTGACATGACCGCTGAAATACTAAACACCAATGGCTTGCAGGGCAAATGTTTTTGTACCTTTTCTATATCGGCGACAGACGTAAGGGAGCTCCCCTCCAGCACTTCAGGAGCTGTAAAGGCTCTCAGGTCCTGCTGAGTGACGTACTCGTCTGTGAAGGAGATGTTGCCTGAGGGCATGAGCAGGAGAGACCACGGGGAGATGATGAAGCCCATCGCTGAGGGGTCTGGGGAGGGGGAGAAGAGGAACAGACAATTGACCACAAAAGATAAGATCAGGAAGCCAAATGCATCCAATTAGGTAAAGTCCAATCTATTGTAACAAACACGGCATGATAAGGTGAATCACCGCAACAAAGCTCAGAGATTGTCACATTTCATCTAAACATTTGTAGCCTGAATGAGACTGTTGAGGAAATTCAAGATGGTGGAAGTAAACAAACAAGCTGCGAGAAAATAACTGTTGCGAGCACAGAGCCGCAGAGGAATGGCCTTTGGGAAAAATGTACTTTTTCCGACCGAGCCGCAGCCAGCGCCACGGTTAGAGTGTGCTTTAAAAATATACAAAGGAATGTTTGAGCGGTGCTGCAAAATTCTTTTCTTCAAAGTGATACGAAAACCCGGGAGAGGCGCAGTTAAAAAAAATAAAAATAAAATAATAATGAATAAATAAAAGAATAAAAAATAAAGCACATGATCGAACTTGTCACGTTTTCTTTCCAAAAGCTAGAATTTGTTACGTAAATAGAAATTTCCTGTTTAAAACTACTCCGACCGTTCTTAGGAGGATAAAAGATTCCTGCTCAGCTCAGTGTGATAAGAGGCTACCTGATGATCCGTTAATTGATATTTAGCACTCGTCTTTATCTCTACATTCTTATTCTATTTTCCTTATAGAAATGTTACCTAAAACTGGATCTTTTTTTCTTTTTTTAAACAAAGGACAAAGAGAGGGAGAGTACACCCAAGACTGGTCACCGGTCACTCGCAAGGCACATACACACAAGGAAGCATTTACACACCCATTCACACTAATGGGCAACTTAGAAGGAATTTTTGTGTCGAAAGCGGACCAAATTGGACTAACTTCAAAGAACAGATGATGGTCAACTCTAACGAGAAAACCAGTCTTGTGTAAACACTGTCACCAACTACAATGCGGTGATTTGCACATAGGGCAAGAGAAATGGCGCCCATTGTTCGATCTGACTATTCATAGTATCTGAAAGACGCATGAAGCAACTGTCACGTCAGAGAACGCACAGGTGAGTCATGCAGAAGCGGAAACCAACCTGCAATTATTTACCTCCACAATACAAGGTCATTAGGCATTTGGATATGGTATGTTATGTTGTTTTGTTCAAGGGGCGATAAGGTTTGAGTTATGATGTCTCCATATGACATGCGCTTGTTCATAACCGTGAGTGGTGAAGACTGAAGAGCTATTATTAAAGCATCCAAGTCAGCGTACATGTGCTTATACACTTGGGTGAGCCTCAGTTTCAGTCGAATGGCAGTAAAATTGAGCAATCAGCGCATTGTGTTTAACCACACGCAGCAGCCACAATATTAGGTACACAATCTCGTGACGTCAATATACTACTGTATGTGGTGCATCTGCCCTTCATGGGGAAAATTGTGTTACGCCCCTTAAATGAGCCCTGCACCAAAATTTCATTGCGTTAATTGAATGTCAATTCTCAGGGAACGTTTCAAACATGAAATCCCCCGACATCTGGTTTGTTTTTTTTTAAACAATTAAACATTACAGTGATTAACTTCTATTTACACTTGAATGACAGCAAAGCATTTTTATAAATCTGTCAGGACCGGTTTACATGAATGACACTGATAAAAATGGGATTTCAAATTGTATCCTGAAAGGGCAGCGTGATTCTTGAAACTACCACATCCTTATCATGGAAGTCTAAAATGTGAGCGCGGTCCTCCTGACATAAAAACACCACCTCAGCATTTAAAAAAAGGCCTCGCTGATAAGGCGGGCAAAAACTCCGCGATACTCAGCGAAAAGCAGCCAGCTGAGTCCTGTCCCGTACTGAGCACGCGGAGGGAAAGTCAGGCTGGTTAGGGCAGACGGAGACGAAACTGAAACTTTGCAAAGTCATCAAAGCCAGGGCTAGTGTGCCAACATAATCAGGTGCAGCGGAGTTTCATGTGAAGCGGGACAGAACCACCCTCAAGTATTTTTCTTTTCAACAACATCAAGAAGAGAGAGAACAGCCATGTGGTGTTCGCTGACTCACATCCTGCGCCGTCTACAGACTCAAAATTTCTCTTCAGTCAGTGTTTCCCTCCAGGCCCGTCAAGCACAACCGTTGGTTCTACCAGGGGCTATTTTTGTTGATTTGTCTCGTAGTAAATTTGTGACTATATATATATATATATATGATGTAAACAATTTGATAAATGTTTATTCTTATACTGGTGAATTTCAAATACATAAGAATATACCGGGAATACAAAAGTTCATTTACTTCACTAGTACAATCCAAAAAGTGATCATGAAGTTTTGTTATTATTCAGTCAAGGTAGAACAGCATTTGCATTTCGCTTTTTGATCGGAACTACTGAAATACACTTAATATTACCATGACAATGTATTTAATACTTAGATATTTTGTTAGGAGTCACGCAAAATTTCTCCAATCAGACAGTTTACTCCACCCCAAGAGTAAATTGAAGAAAGAGAAAACTATAGAATTGGCTGCTCAGTACACTCCAGTCGTTAGAAATGATTTAATATCATTGCAGGGGGAAAAAAAACCCATCTCAAGATACTCTACGTTCAAAACCCAACTTAGATAATTGACTTTTTTTTTTTCTTGCTTGAATAGTTGGCCCACGCATGAAGTGTGAAATAAGGGAGCAGCCCACGAAGTCTCCGTCGGCGCAAAAGTCAGGCTCCGCCCCCAACTCTTCTCGTAACGAAAAGGCAAACTCCAAATATATGACACGGGATGAGTGCTGTCTTACTTGCATGAGACGTGGCAGATGCGGATTTTAGCGAGATTTTAAAACATGACGATATTTCTGGAGAAAATGATCGTATTCTTGGCGAGCGGAAATGATCTCGACGCGCCCGCGGCGGTTTTGTGACGCGTGTGCAAACAAAGCAGGTAGAGGACTGCGAAAGCAGGAAAATATGACTCAGGCGAGATTAGAGAACGAAGCCAAAAACTCTGCGGCCGACAGTTTTATGGACCACAGGGAACTCGACAAATAGTGAGGTTATGACTCTGGCACCGACTCGATGCAAGTGTGTGTACAAAGATTTGAGATATGCAATCAAAACATCTCCTCTGGCTTGAATTTTCAACATTCATACCTTTGTGAAAGAGTTCCTGGAGGCTCTCGGCACTCTGGCTCAGCACCGCCCAGACCTCCTCCTCCTGGAGCGGACCGCCTCGGACCTCCAAGGCTTCTGCCAGCGACACGTGCATCTTCCCTGTACGAGTAAAGATGGACAGCATGTTGATTTGACGGCCAAAGAGCGGGATATTGTTTTAATTTCTTTAGCTTTGCGGTATAACAGGGGAGGAAGGAAGGAATGGCTATTGTACCAGGCAGAGTCTTATTAAAAGCGCTGGAAATAGAACAACCGCAAGCAGATGTTGGATCATTAAATGAAGATGATATTTTCACAAAATAATAAAAATAGAGCCCTCCACGGTCCCGGTTTGAACCACAACCGCAGATAACGTCACACCAGACGCAGTCAATGTTGCAAAACTTCCAACAAATCACAGTGTCCTTCAGACAAACTCACCAGACATCAACAAAAAAAATCTCTGGTGCCTTCAGCAAATCTTATAAGACTTCAGAAATCTCTAGAAATCTCACAAAACTTCAAAAAAGGTTCTACTGATATTCTGACACTGCGGCAAATTTCTTTAAAAGCTCAGGAAACTTAGAGCAAACCTTGCAAACCCTCAACAAATCGCAGCGGATTCTAGGCAAAATTTGAAACACTTGCTTATCGAAAACAAAAAATACAAAAAAAAAAAAAAACCCTAAATGCAATGACAACAACAGAACAGGAAATGGAAGTGACTGGGATGCGGGAAAAGTGGTCAAACATGTCCAGCAGCTGATAATTGTAGAATCGTAAAGTCAAATGTCTTGTCAAATGACTCACTTCTCGAGAAACAGGCCGCCGTCGCTACGAACGTTACTCACCAAGTCTGCCGCCGTCATCAAAGTGAAGGCCAAATGGATATTGTTTTAGTGGTGCTATGGTTATCTTATTTTTACACTTGTATTATACTTGAGAATGGTATGAAAGTTACTGAAAAGATTCCTTGTAGGCGTTATAAAAGTTTCTATTCAAGCTTTTGTAGAAACCTTTCACTGATTTCTGCTGCAGTGCTTTGGCGGTGGAGACACGGGAAGCTTAGGACCACACCACCCTTACAACAAGGCGTCCAAGTGCACATGCCACAACAAGCTTTGACTTCTCTCTTAAGATCTTGGAGTGTACCAAAGAAATGTCCTCAGGGATGAGGCGGGGGAGGTGATGGCTTTTCATCAAATTTGACAATTATTATGGGCAGAATGATTGCCATCATGGTTTTGCAATACTGCTATAAGTACGCAACGTCTACATTTAAGTGTTGAGTATATTAAACTGCATTTCCAAATATTCCACTGAGAAGATGATTTTGTGCGTCCCTTTTCTAACGGCATCCAAGCGCATCGAAATGTCTCACTAAAGCGCTGCACATTTCAATTTACTGTCTAAATGAAATAGCTAACCCGCTTTTCGCCGCCTGAAAATAGAAACGTACCTGACCGCGAGAACGTTTTAAGAGCGACACGCCCACACTCGCACAGATGGGCACAACGGAGGCAGGGAAATAACGACCGTGTCTGGCGCAAACCCCATTTTAAGCTTCCTTGACGCTACATTTTAAACAACGGCGGTTTTCTGAACGGCTTCCCGTAACTGGACAACGGTCAAGTTTTTTTGGGGGGGGAACATTTGGTCATTTTAGAGCAGCTCATGCAAAATTCAAATCATGATTAAAGTACCCGGTGGGCGAGTGGTGAGCGCGTCGACCTCACAGTGCAGAGATCGTGGGTTTGATCCCAGCTCTGTGTGGAGTTTTGCATGTTCTTGCCGCGCCGCCGCTGTGGGTTTTCTCCGGGTATTCCGGTTTCCTCTCACATTCCAAAAAACATGCACGGCGGGCTGATTGAACACTCTAAATTGTCCCTGGGTGTGAGTGTGAGCGCGAATGGCCGTTTGTCTCTGTGTGTCCTGCAACTGGCTGGCAACCGGTTCAGGGTGTCCCCCGCCAACTGCCCGAGGTCATGAATATAAAACACTTCAATGATTCCACCCATGATTTCATCCCCTTGTCGGGGCCATGCTGGAGCCCATTCAAGCTGTCATCGGGCAGTAGGCGGGGTAACACCCCGAACTGGTTGCCAACCAATCGCAATAATGAACAGTAAATACAGCGGTAATTGAGCACGTCTCGTGCCTTGTGACAACGTATCCCGACAGTGCCGCGAAAACGAGTTGGCAGCCTCGAAATGTCGTATGTGGATCCCAGGCTAAACCGCGGACACACTGTATGTGAACCTTTTTTACAAAGCTCACTAGCTTGCCAAGTATAAGACCGGTTTGGCTCCAACTTTTGTGAGGGTAAAGAAAACGTAGCATTAACACGGCGGTAATGCTGGGCCAACGCTATTTAGGGCGGCTGTTTCCAAAGCCCCCCTTCAATCATGAGCGGGGCCGTGCTCCATTGAGAATGGAGCCGGCCTGCACTGCGGCCCGAGTGCGGATAAAAACATTCCACTGTGTTGAAACAACAAGGGCGGCGAAACAATCAGTCTTCACAGAAGCGCTTGCCATTCTCACGGCTAATGAGTGAGATGGCGAGGAACCCGCTTTGGCTCTCCCTCTTCGGGTTTGCGCAAGAGAATGGATAACCTGCATTCCTGCATAAACATGGCAGGCCTGTTACGGGCGTACTCATTAACTCTTTTCTCCAAAGCGGGATTCGGAGAAAGGAGGCCGTTTCACAGATATCCCCACCTCGAATCAGTCTGCTGACCCACTTCAGGGATTCCTGCTATGCTCAAAATCTTCCCATGATGCACTCAACAACTTTTTTGTGGCCAACGTTTGCAGTGTATGTTGTATTTTTATCAATAAAAGCCATGCTTGTATTTGGGGATAACCGTTTAACTGCATTTGCGTGATGGAGACCAATCAGAGAACTTATTTGTGTTTTCAAATTCTGAAGCAGATGAGAGAATCTTTTTTTTTTTTTTTTTGTCATATTGAGCAGAATAATCCAACCCAGAGGAGTGGTGGCCTGGCATGGATGGAGCTCAAGGTTACCAACCGTGCACGATGAACTAGTTTGCGCCACGTTGAAAGAATGTGTGGTTACGATGGCCCAGTAGTGGTTTTCTTTCAAAGCATATTTACTGTGCGGTAGCAAAGGTAAGTGATAGACCGAGGGTCACCAACCTTTTTTAAAAGCGAGAATGACTTCTTAGGTACTGATTAATGCAAAGGGCTACCAGTTTGACACACGTTTCTGAAACGGCACCTTTGCTCAAATGATTTGGCTTCAACTGTTTCAAGATAAATGAATCCACAATCGGGTTTTATGATCAGATTGTTGTTTAAATAGTCTCAAAGTAAACAACCCCTTCGTCTACGACTTTCAGATGCTTGGCCACGGTCACGGGGAGTTAAAAGAAACTAATCTTGGAAACGTGATCGTGCTTTTTACCCTAATGCTGAGCACGAAGCATTTCCTTTCCGCCCACCTTCCTGCCTCTGAAAGCTTCGACGCACAGATGGATCTGAAAACAATCCATTTCGCTTTTTGTAACTTATACCAAAAGAAGTTCATTTTTCTGGCGTTGATTCCTCTAACCTTGCCAGAAAGCAACACCAGAATCCGCACCAATGTCCCAAAACATAATTCTAAACACATCAGACTGGAGCGGAAATGTGTGCGTATCCTCAAAATGTCAGAAGTGTGGTCTCTGAGACATTTGCTGAGGTGAAACTCTTCCTGAAGGTGGCTGGCGCCAGGAAAACAAGAGCAAACTTTGAGTGAACCGTTTTTTCGAGAGAGACTTGGGAAGAAAGTGCGGCAGGGACCTCGGATGCGGAACAAGCGATGACGACGGAGACTTCCAAAAGATGATGCAAGGACTGTTTTCATAAACATGTGAGGGGAATTCAAGAACGGTCGGTTTGCGGATAAACAGCTCATTCTACACTTCAATTTCTGTTGCTAAAAGTATTCGTCGCTGTGTCTTGTGAGGTCAGGGATCTTGTGGAGAAAACAGTAGCGGGAATTTGAGGGGAAAAAAAAAAGAAAGAAATGGTGACTCAGAGGAAAAAAAAAAGGAAAGCCCACAAGCTGGTTTGCATTCACTACAGCCTACCTGCTTGTACATGTTTCATTAGGTTGGATTTGCACAGCATGGTTCAAGTGACACAATTATGACTTCTTCCCAGTCAAGTAGCACAACTGGGATATGTGTCATGGCAATGTAAAGGGGGGGGGGAACAATTGGAGTTAGATTATCTTTAGGTCTGAACCCTTTCACGTAAATAAATATCTGATAAGTAGCAGATATCTGCCAATGCGAATGCTGAGTAATGGCACAGATCAGATATACCTCTTCAAGGCGATCTTGATAAACTTACCTGACGAGCAGAAGTGGTGCTAATTCCACATCGGTTCTGAATCCTCTCAGCTGCCTGTGGCCCCTCCACCTCTGAAAGGCAGCTTCTATGAACAACCTTGTTTTGTTCCGGGATTAGGACAATTCCTTCTTTTGATATTCCTGATCGTTTAAGTCTCAGTTTCAAGTTTGTGCAAGGCTTTGCCTATGAGTGCATGGCAATGTGTCTCTGATGGGTTGCTTTTCCTCGGGCGCGTTGGTTTCTTTAAAATCTCATTAGAGTTAGAAGATAGAGACATCGAGGGCATGTGTCCTACGATCGGCTGACACCCAATGCCAAGGACAACAGGGATAGGCCGCAACCCTTATCAGAACAAGTGATGGATGGACACTTTTAGAGACGATTATAAAACAATGTCAGTGACGTATTGCTATAAATCCACTCATATTCTGGTGTTATTCAAGATCAGAACATCTAAGATACGGATACCGGGATTAATTTTTTCCTACACATCCAGAACTTCCGCTGCATTTTCAGACCTGACCGCAAGCACTTCATTTTCGCTAATCACAGGTTTGCCATGATGAGAACCCCCCCCCCCCCCCCCCCCCCCCCACCCCGCCCCC
>CAAKHF010006103.1:0-16020 GCA_901007745.1 Hippocampus kuda | reverse complement strand
ATTGCGAGCATCCATGCAGTGTACCAAAGTGGATGCTTGGAACTTGAAGACAAAAGGCACAAATATATATATATATATATATATATATATATATATATATATATATATATATATTTTTTTTTTCATTCATTCATCTTCCGAACCGCTTTATCCTCACTAGGGTCGCGGTGGGTGCTGGAGCCTATCCCAGCTGTCATTGGGCAGTAGGCGGGGGACACCCTGAATTGGTTGCCAGCCAATCGCAGGGCACACAGAGACAAACAACCATGCACGCCCACACTCACACCTAGGGACAATGTAGAGTGTTCAATCCGCCTGCCATGCATGTTTTTGGAATGTGGGAGGAAACCGGAGCACCCGGAGAAAACCCACGCAAGCCCGGGGAGAACATGCAAACTCCACACAGGGAGGCCGGAGCTGGAATCGAACCCGGTACCTCTGCACTGTGAAGTCGACGTGCTAACCACTGGACTACCGGGCCGCCATATATATATATATATATATATATATATATATATATATTTTTTTCACTCATGAAGGGTTCGGTGTATGTGCATATTAACTGGGGTTCGGTACCTCTAAAAAGGTTAAGAACCACTGGTCAGGAGTCTGTCCGTGGAAAGTATTGACTAGCAGGGAAAAAGTGTTGGCAGATCTATTCATTGATTAATTTGTATTAAAAATAAGAAATGACTTAATAATATATAGTATTGTTTAATGTTTGAAAATATTGACCATTTATGAGCCACCTTCTGTGTTTCCACCAGTAGCATATTGTACAGAAAAGATTCAAAGCGCACCAGTAAATGGGAGGAAAGGCAAGTCCTCTGGCATGTGTGACTGTGTTTGATTTCCTCTATTGGCTATCCCTGACCAAATCCGTTTCTTTGAGCTCCGTATTCTTTACTTTTCTCTCCTCCTGCTCTTTCTCTGCCTTTATTTGTGGTGTAGCGGATATATTAGGGTTAAATTCAGAAGTATGCATGGTTGGACCGTACTTGAATTTCAATGTCATATGGATAGAGTGCTGTAATTTTAATCTTTGCTTCTGCCATACGGCATCCTAGACCGTATCTGTGCTGTCCTCTTTAACAGGAGTCAATAATTCACAGTTTCATTATTAAAATGCAAACCACTGAAATTTCACGTGGATTACCAAATACCCCCCCCCCCCCCACCCCCCCCACCACCACCACCACCACACACACACACACACACACTTTCAGTTAAATATTACATTCAAAATAATGCAAAGAATATTCATACCAGAACATCCCTTTTTCTGTTTCAGGGGACATACTCGACATCACGCTTGATGTGTTTTGGTTGAGAAGCAAATATGTCATTACCGTTGTTGACCAGGAGATGGCGGGCATGCAATAATAAATGTAAAACGAAATTGCAAGGGAGCTGTTCATTGTTTGGTGCTGAAGAGGAAAGGAGCTTTCTCTCTCTCTTTTTACGTCAGCCTTTTAAAACCCAAACGCTTCATTTTGTCTTTTCAAGTCGGCTGACTGGGTTTGTGTCATGATTCCATCTTGCCTTAGCTGTTTTTGTGTATTTGTGTCTGCCTTTTTAGAAGTAACATGGGAGGACCAGCAGCGAGGGCTTAATGGCTCGCTGTCTGATGAAGGGACACATCCCTCCCTCGGTGTCACAGGTTTGTTGGTCTGGGTGTGCAGTCTGCCTCTTTTAATAATGCCCTGTGTCAGTTTCGTGTAGTCCTGGTCTCCTCAAGTCCATCCACTTACCAAAAAAGAGAAAAATGATCTCGTCATGTCAGATCTATATTAGATGTTGTAATCATTGAATTGTGTATTAAATGTGAACACGCAGTCTATGGATGGCTTCCTTTAGTGTGCCTTTCTTGTCTATGCGTGTGGTGTTGCGGTGCTGCATGGAGTTGACACATCTGGACAAGAATAATAAAAGTAATAGTAGTAGGGCAGCATGGTGTGTAGCGTGTCTGCCCCACAACTCTAAGGCGTGTCTTTTTTACTATCAACTTGTTCTTTTGTGGGTTTGCTTCTGGCTACTTCACTACAAACATGTTCATGAAAGACTCTCGTCAATATGTGTGAACATGAGTGTGAATGGTTGCTTATGTGCCGTTCGCCACTTTGAAATGGGATCTGGTGAATTATACGACACCCGTTTACTTCATTAAAATTTGTTGAGGTGCAAATGTATGCATAACATTAAACAGTGAAACGTCATATAACAATGACTGAAAAATCAAGAAGTATAAATAGGCAGAATAATATAAACAGTGTGAATTATAATGAATCATATTGATTATGTATAACATTTCTGCACAGTGTTCAGAAGTATTTTTCACACACACACGCGCACGCACGCACGCACGCACACACGCACGCACGCACGCACGCACGCACGCGCACACACACACACACACACACACACACACACACACACACACACACACACACACACACACACAGTGGAACGTTCTTATGTCAGTATAAAGATGACCTACACCATTGTTTCCAGCAGCGTAAGTCTGCTGGAGAAAGAGCTCTTCTGCTGCAACTGAGTGTTATAAAAAGGGTGTAAATGAAGGTCCATGATGGAGACAGGTTTGTTCAGTTACCACAGGTCTCTCTCTCAATCAAATGTCTCCATCTTCAATCCCATGATGTCAGCAGCCTTCTTCATTAGTTTCACGCCACAACATTCCACATCGTGCCGCAAACAAAGCCTTGTCATTGTCTTGTGGATTTGATACAAGACAACTACTGCTACATCTGCAATTACTTCTAGTAGTGGAAGTAGTAGTAGTAGTAGTAGTAATAGGGGTAGTAGGGTGTTGGTGAATCAAATCTCTGGTAAAACTGGTCATATAGTGCTACTGCTGTACTTCTTAAAATAGTAGTAATTGATCATGTTTTTTAGTATCGGTGAAGTCTTAATATCAAGTCAAAACTTACATGTCCTATTTTTAAAGCATAGCAACTTATACTCAACTACATGAGGTCAGTGAAGACATCAAATTTCGCTTGACGAGACGATTATTATTTGATTCTCATTACAGTGTGACGTTAGCTTGCACCAAGAGATGAAAGCTGCTAAGGCACATCACAAGTCTCACAAAATATTTTAATTAACGTGGCACTCCGTTACTGACCTGAATTTTCAACTAATGAGCTTAATGCAAACTGCCCAAAAGAATTAGTTCTGGAGAAGACTCATTGTTTTTCCCTATCTGCACTCACTGCTGCTTTGTCGATTTGCGACACAAAGTGAGAAAGAAGTGAAACAAACAAGAGCTGTGGGAAATAAGTCACAAACGGTTTGCTGATTCAAACACATTTATTCACCAAAGGGAAAGCAAATATTTGCCAGAATATTTCAGGGTTGAAGTTGGCTGCAAATGTGAAGGGACTGGCGAAAGGGAGAAAAATGTTTGACTGATTGAAAAAGAACAATGTGAAAGCAGGCAGTGAATATGTCACATCATTTTCTTTCATGAGTTTAACGCTTGTGTGTGTTTAGCCGTCCACTTACTCTTGCTGTATTTCCCAATGCCCTTGTGCTCGTGTGCCTTTTCCTTTGTGTGCTTTCCTGATTGCAGCTCTGTATTTGCGTGTCTTTGAATTATAATTTTACATCTTTATTCCAGACTTCACAAAGTTGACCTATACAGGCTCAATTGACCTCTCCTTCCTCTCTTACCTACCCCGCTTTCACCCCTCCAACTCCCAGAGAGCTCAAGTTTCCGTTTGGTTCAGTGCATTAACATGTCTTTATTATTACAGATTTTGTTCTGCACAGAGCCGAGCCTTCCCCAATCCCGGCTCCGCTCCAGTTATCTAATAATGAAAATTCTACCTCAGCTTCTTACAGCATCACATCCTCTTGCACTATTTTTGCTTTTATGCCCATTGTGGAGTTTTTTCTGTTCTTGTTGCATTATTTGTGTGTGTGTGTGTGTGTGTGTGTGTGTGTGTGTTTCATGTTTTATGTTCACTGATGACCATTGCTTTGTCATTGTTGTTTCGTATTGTTGTACTATGTGACCTCCCTTCCCCGAGCCTTCATTCTCACCATCCAAACAGTGGCCTTTTCTGTGATTAGGTGTGATGGTGTCACACTCCCTCTAACTTCACCCTAACCCCTTCTTGCATCCTCTCACATCCGTCTTCCTCTCCTCTCTCTGTGTCTGTCCATTCTGGATGTGATCGCAGAAGTCACTGCCTCACCAAGTTGGACGAACTCAGGTCTGTCCTTTCTTCATCACCTTCCTTCTCTGATTCTGCTTGCACCCACCAATCACCCCAAACGAGTTACCCGTGCCACCTATTTCAACTGACCTCAGTTGTCTTTTAAGCTTTGCTTGCTATTTGTGCTCTAAATTGTCCTGGTCAAAGCACTTGTTGCTGATGGTCATTTTCACTGTTCAGACTGTGTGGCTTGAACAAAGAAAAGTATCCCATTGTCACAACATTGTAATCCTTGTTATAGCTCTCATTGCCAGATGCCATTCTTTTATATCACCGAAAAAGACATAGAAAACATGAAATAAAACAAATATGTGGTGACATTGTCTCAAATTCCTCAAAACGGATACAATGTACTGGTCTCTACACATCTAAAGAATGAATCATGATCTGATGGATTCATTTCAGTCTCACATAATCAGATCCCCAGACAAATTCAGTGCAGAATTGCAGTGGGTTCTCTTTTTTTTTTTATAGATGTGTGAACCAAAAAATGCATCAACTCAGTACTGAAGTTATTTATCAAAAACCATTGTATAGCATATTATACTGTGACAGGCAGCTTAACACATAACACAGGTTTGAAATGCTCTCAATGGCATTTATTTGCTTTACCTCAGTGTTGGATGCCCTTGCAGGGCTCAAGATACGGAACTATTTTTTTCTTCAGCACTATCTACAGTGAGATTTCAATTTTAGCCTTCATAAATATTGTTCACAAATCTGATTTTCTTGCAACAGAGTCATCAATAACACGGTCTTTCTAATGAAAAGAAAAATCTGAGCGTTGACCATAACATCAGTGACAATAAACAGATAGCTAGGACTGGAGAAAAAGGCTTTGTAATCATTTGCTCTCCTTTTTCTGTTGCTTGTCGGTGTGTGTGTGTAAAACTAGTATTATTCATCATCACGTTAACTCTGAAGGCAGCAGAATAGGTTTGACGTGGACTTAATAATAATTGTGTTTATACTTTGTTTGACTGCCCAGCAAATGGCTTTCGAAAAATCAAGGGTCTACAGTACGTACAGTATGTTAGTAAGTTAGCTCGGTTAAGTGGCATCCCACTCGCAGCGCTGATGAGAACAAGCAGTATGGATAATGGATGGATGGCTTTGATGATACTAATAATGATATATAATAATAATGATCAATATCAGAATTGCATAGCACTTTTCATAATACTAAAGATGCTCTACAACAAACAGAGGTAAAAAAAAAAAAAACAGACAGTGCTAATGGGCTTTAGATTCCGACTAGGACCTGAACCACCCCCCAACTCCCCCATTGGTCGATCAAGCATAAGTACTTGAGGGTCCTCATACAATATGTTGCACGGTATCATTTTTTAAAATCCATAAAAAGATCGAGCGTCCATCAAGGAAAATACAGGTTGAGACAGAAAGAGGACATGGATGAGAAAAAAGATGGGGATGTATTGAAAGACAGGGCTCACTCTCATGCATTTAAATGTAAGCACTTTGTACATATGCCACTTCCATATGTTTTTGATTTAATGTTTTTACCACAAGCTTCGCTATTTCAGCCACAGGTACATATGAACTCATAAATATGGTCACGTATTGTTGTAAACCACAATATGCATACTGTATATAATGTATTTCTGTTGCTTGGCAGTGCGTGATGAGTGGCTGTGTTTTGCTTGCTTATAACCCTGAAATGGATTTTTTTCGACTGTCTGAAAGCTGGCGTGCATTTTGATTACTATAATTTGCATAGTTGCCACATCATGCAACTGCGATTCAAATGTTTGAGTCGCCGCAAAACTGGTGGGCTCTTGTGGCAAAACCCTGCACACTGCACGAATGGAGTTCTGCCGCTTTGCTCATTGTGCAGCGGCCCAAACAGAAAGAGGAATGGCTTGTAGGAGTATGGTCAGATGTAAGAGATTTCGAAAAGGTGGGAGTTGAATTGACTTTTAAATGAGGTGAGGGTGTCAGAGTCCCTGAAGTCAATAGACAGGGAGTTCCAGAGGGTTGAGGTAGTGGTGGCAAAGGTTCCGTCTGCCACAATGTGGTGTCGGAGTCATCTGAGGGTTTTCATGGTGTTTTAATGAAAAAGGTGAACACGAATGCAGGAAGCAGGCCAAGTGAGACAGCATAGCAGGTGCTTTTTCAAAAAACATAACTGACAACAACATTGATCCAGCACAGATTGACAGAAAACAGTGAGCTAAATACAAACAGACAAGACAACGGGGCACAACTGGACAAGACATAAGTGGCTGGAGGGTACTCAAAACCTATACACTAAACTACGGTGGGTGTATAGGTTGATTAAGAGAATGTATGGATGAAGAGAATGGGGCCGAGCACACAGCCTTGAGGGACTTACTGTTGAGTTTGTTGATAGTCATGGAGATGTAGTGGATCTGTCAGACAGTTATGAGATGAACCAGGAAACATCAGTGTTGACAATGCCAACTGATTTCAGGTGGCGAAGGATAGAGTGATTGATGGAAACGTTAGCTACAAGGAGATTGAGGAGGAAGAGAACAGTGACGGTGCTAAGATCAGAAGAAAGAAGAACCATTGGTGGTTAGGGCTGTTTTTAGTGATGTGGTAGCTTTGGAAAATGCATTGCAATGTTTAATAAAGATTGCCTGAGCGGACATATTTCTTGAGTTTTCTGAAACAGCTCTTTCGAAGATTTATGTAAAGAATAAGAATTTGATGATGGGTCTGAAATTGTGGCTCTCTCGTCAGATCACTGGGGTCGATGTCAGGTTTTTTAGAAGAATTCTGGCCGTAAGCATAAGCAGCTGTATTTTGGAGAGGCGAGCTGCATTTTAATGGCGAGAAGAATGAGAGGCAGTGGGTGGGGAAAATGTAGGCTCCTTTCAGGGATGATGACAGAAGAAATGGCCACGACTTGATTCTAGATGTTAACATTTAGTTTTCATATTTCAGTTAACGCATTTTGAACAGAAGAAGAATAAGTGTATTTGCTAACAATTCACTTTTGTTTGTAGAGTGAGCTACAAACCCAAAGAATGATGCCCTCAATTGATTGAAGAGAAAATTATGATAACCTGCAGCTGCAATTAAGAAATGAAAAAAAGTTTGATTTGAGTTGGCCAAGAGTGCTGTTTTATCCAGTGTATCATTTAATAACCATGCAGTATTTCATCATCACTTTCCATGAACGGTGAGATTATGGCTCTTGAAGAATTTGAACTGTTACTTGTCTTCCAAAGCTTGTTTCTTTATTCAGTCTGTTGATGATTTCCAAGCGGACCATTCAGCTTTCTCCCATTTGACTGGTCCTTGTCAGAGTTCATGACTCATAGCACAGCAGAAGCTTGTCTCACATCACTGCAGTGTTTCTGGACACCATGTTTATTTCTGATTATTAACCTCCACATGACAACTGTCATTCTCTGCTCAGGTATTGAAATGGAAGAGAGGACCAGGCAGATGAAGATGAAGATGAACAAGTACAAGCAGGGAGCTGGCTCCGACTCACGGCTGGAGCAGGACTACCACAAGGTGAAACCATGTCAAAACATGGATTTGTTGGATCGTATCCATCCTAGATGAGAGTCGTGGACATATCCACCACTGCTTTGATGCTGGATGGCACACATACGTAATTAAAGTGTCACTCAATAGTGTGGACCTGTATCATACTAGCTCTTTTAACGGCAATACAAATTGGGGCCTCATTGACAAATCTTTCTTTAAATCAAATGTGTTCTTTTGTCCCACCTATTCATTCTGAAAGAAGAATGTGGCATTCACATTTTAGTTTGTCATGATTAGATAAAACAGTTACACAGTATTATATTTTTCTTTTAATCATTTCTCTAATTTCTTCTTCCTCCTATCCACGGTCGGATCGCAGCAACAGCTAATTAAGCAGTGAAGCCCAGACCTCCCTCTCCCAGCCATTTCATCAAGTTGACAAGGCAACTCTCCTCATTTGCCACTACCCCATTTCAAGTCCAAAAACCGCCTTAATATTGCATAGCCAAACTCCCAAACACCCTTTTGGACCTTGCTGAGGGTGTGTAGCTAACCCTCCTTTCCTTAACCCTTGAATAGACCAGTGGGATTTTATGAGCCCCCGATAGTGTGAACTCACACTCCCTTTTTAAGAAGGTGAGCGCCTTGGTCTGCCAATCGAGAGGTGTTCCACCTTCTGCTTCATTGACACAACCATGAAATTGATCATCGATATGTGGCCTGCACAGACGGACACCCCTGTGGGCAATCCATGATGAGGACAAAGGTCCAATAGCTAAGAACCACTGAGGTTAATGTTGAAGGGATGTTATGCCCTTCAAGGTCTCACTATCATTGCCCACATGGGAGTCCCCAGCGGTAACCCTCTCCAGTACCCCTTCCAGGGACTCCTAAAAAGGTGGGGCTCCGAGGTGCTGTTTGGTGTATAAGATCCAGTGATTGACAGCTTTACACTAACGTTTAAAGTAACTAGATGACTCTTTGAAGTAGTAATCAGAAATCAGATTACTTTTTTTGAGCTGACTGTGGCTCTGTGTCTCTCCCCGGGGGCAACTCCTGGCTAGAAGAGAGTCCAACCCTTCTCTAGTGGTCTAGTTCCGGAGCTCGAGCTGTGTGTCGAGGCCAGCCTGACGAACTCTTGCTCGAACCTCTTGATTTAGCATACCAGCACAGGCGAGAGAGGTGATGTCCCACATCTCTTGAGCGAGTGATTAATTTAATCACGCCTATTGTCTTTAGACTCTTATTTGTATGTATGGTAACAACTTACTCAAGATATATGTGAAAATCTGAGTCAGTTGATGCTGTTTCCAAGGTACAAAGATGAAAGTGATCGCACAATTGGAGTACTTGAATGACCGAATAGAGTTGGAGGTACAGCAAATGAAAAATGTGTTTTCTTTCAGTCCAGTGATTCTAGTGTTGTAAACTAAAGGAACGTGACTTTGACATTTTGCAGAGTCAAGTGTTTACTACTCTCGAAAGTGATCATGGACATGTTTAGAAAGCTTGGCCGCAGCCTGCTGTCTCCTTGGTGTCTGAGCTAAACTCAGGAGTCGCTGCCCAGCTTTCCTTTTATGTCTGTGTTATGAACACTCTCACTTTAGAAGCAGTCAGTGTGCATGTAAAAAGCAGACCAACTTATGAATTGTCTGTTGAATAATACTCTTCTCGGAAGCTCCATTGACAAAACAACGTTCAGAATGTCCAAAGAAGAAGTACCTCCTCTTAGTCAAGCATAAACATTGCTCAAAGACTGTGTCAGTGATCTTCCTGTATGCACATCCGCACACTTGGATGGCATGGCGGAACGTGCTTTACCATCAAGGCCGATAGGGCCTTATAATCTGGTGTTTACATGTTCCTCCCCTGCTTCCTTGGGTTCTCTCTAGGTCGGAAATAATTGAGATAATCTTGTAAATGACCATGTGGCTATGTCCAGATCAACCAATCACATTCAAACATGTTAAATGTGAGTCACAACGCAACCGTCACCATCAAAGGTGCCTCCAATGAACCCCAAATCACGTTTAGCAGTTCTAGTAGGCTTTTCCTGACATTGTTGTCTTCACATCTTAAAACACAAGCAATGGCCCCCAGTGTAAAGGTAAAATAAAAAAATCATCATGAGAAGCGGTATACAAAATGGATGGGTTTCCCTGCAGCATGGCCCAACCTGATGGAGGGTGGCTGCTCTTCAAAAGCAAAATGGTGTACATGCTCTGGTCTGTGCAAACAACAGAACACAACTACAACCTGTTTTCTCCTCTCTTCAGCATTCCGGCAGAGATCCACGGGGTTCAGATAACCTGTCCGCCAAGTCATCAGACAGTGATGTTAGCGACGTGTCCGCTGTGTCGAGAACCAGTAGCGCCTCTCGGTTCAGCAGCACGAGCTACATGTCTGTCCAGTCTGAAAGGCCACAAGGAAACCGCAAAATCCGGTAGGCTGACCTCTGCTTTAAGGGAACGGTGAACTTTTTTCACAATCAACCCAACATGTTGTTTTCACAAGTGGACAAATCCCCCACAGCTGCAAAGTTTTATTCCCGTATATGTTCCCATGTACAGACATTTTCAACACAGAAATTGTTTGTACCTGGGTGAGCCATGAGAGGAAAATGCACCACATAGCATAACTGTGTCATTTTCTCACCCCACTGAGTTCAGGTTTGGCTCTCTTGTCGAAAAATCTTGAGCCAAACAGTTGAACTCTGCTGCTTTTAAGCTGTGGGAGAGGCTTGTCCACAACTGGTGGTATTTGCCGAAATAATCCGAAGACGTTGCATCATTTTGGTGTTTTTCGTATCAGATGAAGAAAAAAATTTTTTTTTTTTTTGCATGACACTCGGCAATCGTTCTGCATTTCTGTCTTCTGCTATTGCTCTGTCAACCTTTGATCTTGGCTGCAATATTTCTGTGTGGTTGGCTTTAGTTTTGTCACTTGACACTTCTCATGCTTTTGTTTGGTTTTCTTTCTGCTGTGCATGTGCTGCTGTCTTGCCTCTGTCTCCGTCTACAGCCATTTGCGATCAAGGAGCCAGTCGCGGGAAGGGGATGAGCATTTAGTTGAAGTACTAGAAGAGGAAGAGACAGGCAAGAGAGGTGAAGGTGAAGGGACGAGGGTCAATAAAGAGGGGATCGTGCAGGGAGAGAGAAAGGGATCAAGGGACAAAGTAGACAAAGACAAGCAGCATCATGAAGAAATGCTGATGAAAGAGGACGACTTGCACCAGAGGAGTATCTCAGAGACTGACCTCAGGTAACAAGCGTGGCAGCCTCGAACCGCAGACTCCCTCGAATCAATACAAACCTCGATTTACCCTGTTGCCCATTTACTTTTATGTGAGGCATCACCATTGCGCATGCTTCCTTCATGGTGGTGAAGCAATAATGTAGACATGGACGACAAAACCGCCAAATAAGTGTTACAAACACCAGAATTTAAGATAATGCCCCATGATGAAACTCTCAAATCAGTTTTTAGTGTTACTGAAAGACCCACAAAGCGACCTCAACCCTCCACATATAAAAACTCTCGGCTACAATATAAGGTATGTAGCTTTGTCAGCTTGAAACTGATCCATATTGACTTCAGCCAAAGTTCAAATGGGGACATTTCACTAATTATCAAACAATCTCCTTGAAATTATTATTATTTTTTTAACATGTGTGTCAGAGCAAGCACCCTCGTTATTTTGGGTACAGCACAATCAACGACGGCCCCTTTATTCTGGCCACATGAGAGTCTTCCTATTTGATAGAAATAAAACGTCAAGAGCAAACCAGAACACATGTATTTATAGTCCGAGAGAAAGGCGACACTGCAAGTGCAATTCACCACAGGTGCCACATTAGTTCTACTTCTCAACGCAAGTAATCCCCAGTATTTTACAGGCTCGAGCAAAACAAATTACAATAAAAGCAATGCGCCCCATTATGGTCTTTGCACGGCCCCAATGGCTGACAGGCTGTCTGCAAAAACACATTTGAGAAGGAAAGATTCTGACCAAGTTAAAAGTAGTGTTCAGGTTGAAAGTCAACGGTCACCCAGGAATATAGATAGCTGTCCTTTTGTGGTTTTTGACTTGATGGCTGCACTTTGTGTTCCTTCACTGTGCGTCTGTGCTGCTCAGTGTGCTGTCGGTGCTTTGTCCTAATCCCCTTCCTGTTACTGTGTGCCTGCCACTCCCATTTTCCACAACAGCCTGCAACATTCCCCCAAAGCACTCCAACTTGAGTTCCAGCAATGCCAGAGCCTTTATCATCGCACCTTCAGTTTACTTTCGGGAAAGAGCAAACATTTTTGTGCCAATATTTCAAATAAATACATGAGCAAATTAATTGTAGAGTAACATATTCAGTCACGCCTTTTTGCTTTCAAACATAATTTAAAGATTTGACTGAAAGTGAGCCGGATGAACCTACTTTGTAACAGATGGTAAATTTTCATGACGGCTGCAGTATAAATTTGGGTAAATTGCTGCAATTTGTGCTTTTTTTTAAGAAGCATCCAATAGGTAGTCCATTGTCAGATTTTTGGTTTTAATATGGTGTAATTGACATGGAATCAAACAAAAAAGACGTAGAAACTAAAATAGTTAAATAGCAAAAAGTTATTTCAAAGAAAATGACCTGGGGAAAGTTTACACATGGATGTTTGATTCTAAAATGAGTTTTTCAGACAACCATTTCCAACATGTGTTACATGCGTATGTCGAAACCAAAGCTATTCAGATGATCATTTTGGGCGTCCGAAGGCTAATCCTGATACTGAAATCAACATAACTCAATTTGAGTTGTGTACCGATCAACCGGTATTTTATCCCACCAGTTGAGTAAACTGGCCCAGTTGCCGCAGGGTTAAGGGGTTAATTCTCCACACGGTGTTTCAGATCTTCAGATTTAGATCAGGGCTCTTCAGAAAATATATTAATGCCAATGTCTTAATCTGGGGCAAAATTTGCTGCCCGGTGTCACAAATCTTGGTCTCAGCCACAACGTTTGGGTCCTCCCAACAGGATAATGTCCCAAAATACACCCCTAGAACGGCTAAGAACAAAATGTCAGAGTATTCTAAAGGGAGCCCTGTTCCAAATCCAATCAAAGCTCTGTGGAAAGAAGAGAAACATGTGGTTTTAAGGCACCATTCAAACCTGAAACAGTTGGACAGTTGTCGACAGCTACACGGCTTACAGAAATCAGTAGATGTCAAACACTTGTTCAAGAAAATCTGTTAAAAATACCATAGTTTGGTTCTATTTTGTCTTTATTATTGTTTCAGACATAAAACAATGTGATTTGCATCCAATTTTACTTCAGTAATTATTGTTATGGATGTTTTCCTTGTTCCTCGCCCCACTTGTTTCACAACATATCCATTTGCAAGGTCGTTATCATTCTTAGTAGGCAACGAAAATGTACTGGTAAACATCGATACAATGTGACAAATTTTCTTAGTTTCATTTGTACACGTGTAGAATATCCTCCAATTTGGAGATCTTTTTTTTAAGGGAAAAGTTACCGTACTTGCAGACACCAAACCTATTCAAAAAATTTTTTTTTTATGTGTAGCATTAATTTAAAAAAAAAACATTCAAAAGGGAAGAAAATAAGCATTATTTCACACGTTTTAATGCACACTGTTAAAATTCTATTTTAATAATTGATCCCAACTCTCCACAATGTGGAGAAGCAAAACGACTTGAAGTTGAATGCTCTGCCATGTTGCCGCACGCACATTAGCCAACACAATGAAGTAACTTACTGTAGGCCCGTATATTTGACTCATTCAGAGCCTTAAGATTATTCTTCCAATGACTAAAATCGGCCAGAACGGTATACATAAAGGAAGACACAGCTTGCCTCGAATGATAAAATGTTTGTTCATTGCTCAGCCATGCTCAAACCATGAAAGCACTGAAGCAGAGTGATACAACAGAAACATCGCTACAAGGTACATTTGCTTGTGACTCATCCCCTATGTATTCAGGTCACAGTGTAAATACACCTCTATCCCACATTGGCTTGGTGTGCAAACACCAGAAGAGCCAAATGTGGTTTTAGTCTTATGAGAACTTCTGTTTCACAGAGACACAAAACATCCGACTCACTTGCACGCCGACGTGTCCAGTTGTCTCCAAGATGAAATACGAGTTCCTTTGACGCTTTTCGATCTCACATCTCATCTTCTTCAAATCTGTTTCACCATTGTTGTTGCCTTGGTAACGGTTCATTCATGTAAGAGAGTAAAGACCTGTGTTTTTAAGGCCGGGGACTCATCATTACTTAAAGGGAGGAGGGAATGTTTACTTAAACCCTGGTGTATCCGCACCATTTCAACAACAACTGGTTAAAGTTATATTTCTGGGCTGAATTATTTCCAAAGACAATTGCAGACTTTAGTTGGACTTTATTTCTCATGTACACCTCTTAAACTTTTCTCTTGCTGCTGAAGGCTGTAAATTTCCCCAGTGTGGGACAAATAAAGGATTATCTTATCTTATCTTATCTTATACTGTGTGGACAAGCTTGCAAGACTATTTGCTTGGTTTAAGAGAATAGCAGGAACCGTATTTCTCTGCTCCACTGAATAACTAAGGGCTAACAAATGGGAAACAGTCCCTTATTTAGAAAGTGTGTGAATTTTGAGATGACAATTTGAGAAAAGGATTGTTGGACATTTTGTCGATAAAGTCTTCCAATATAGATGTCTGTCATGAAATTGTTTTGCCGTCAGCTTTTCACTGCATCTTTTCAGTATATGCAGGACATCCAATCTGAAGATCTCAGATGGAACTAAAGTTATGTCTTGGGAACATGTTGCCCAAGATCAGCATCATTCCATACCATGGCTGCAGAATCAATCTGAAACCTTAAGACAGGCCGACATTTTCAAAGAGGCACGTTTGCTGTTTGGTGGGAGCTAAAACATTCACAGAGAAAATGGAACTCTATGAGGATAGGTATAATTGTATTTATTTAATTAATTAATTAATTTTTATTTTCTGGCAGGGGTGAATGGATCGGGGCGACTGATCTTGACTGCGACTGAATGTCAAAACGCAGTATTATTAAATCATTATGTAAATTTTGCTCTTTTAGATCATGTCTAATGGCTGTGTCGAGGGTGACGCATTGAAAAAGGCTCTATTCCAACAAACGCGTCACAAATTTTTTATTCAATTGCAATAATTACATAAGAGGACTGTGTCAGATGTCCCTCTGCTTCAGCAAATTATAGCTTATATTTCCCAAGAATAAAATCAAAGGGGGTTTATGCCACAGATTTTGGTTTTAAGGCCTGAATGAGCTTGGCCTCTTCCGGGCCATTCATTTCCAGGCAAAATGACTGCATTATTCACAAGAGCACTCATGGCATATTGAAAATTTCGCCGAATGGCATAAATCGTATCATTAAAGCAAATTCACCCACGTTGTTACCTGAGCTTGATATACATTGCAAATATTAATATGTACAGTAATATATATATATATATATATATATATATATATATATATATATATATATATATATATATATATATATATATATATATATATATATATATATATATATATATATATATATATATATATATATATATATATATATATATATATATATATATATATATACACAGACGCTCCCCAGCTTACGAACGAGATACGTTCCGAAGGATCGTTCGTTAGCTGAATTCGTTCGTAAGTTGCTTCAGTGCTATATTTTGTATGGAATGTATGTTTAAGGCTTATATAAGTATGTTTAAGGTTCATATAAGTATAATAAAATGAAGTTTAACTTACTTTTGGAAGATGTACTCGAAGGCTTAAGAAATTGACGGTCCAAGAGAAGAAGATGAGGGTTGACGAGTATCTTCCTTGGAGGGTGTAGTAGAAACTGGCCGAAAGAAGCGATCTGACGAGTGCACAGTTTTCTTCTTTTTCTCATCATAAATGATGTAGTAGCACTGTATAGCATAATTCATTTGATTTGCAACCTTTGTGCAACGTTCATCATTCGGGTCTTGCTGCTCGAAGAGTGCGATGGCTTTCTCTAGGAGCGAAAACCCCTCTGCCAAGAGTTCCGTCTCGAACTTCTTTATGGGGACAGGCGTTTCCTCCTCCTTCTCCTCCTCTCACAGCGCCTCACGTCGGTATTAGCGGCAGAAAGAAGCACTACAGTACCTGTACTCGGAAAAAGGCGCGCAATACAAAATCTAACTTTTTTTTTCTTTTTCGACATACCCGAAAAAAATGTTCGTATGTACCGTTGTTCGCAACTCGGACGTTCGTAA
>CAAKHF010006102.1:27635-37844 GCA_901007745.1 Hippocampus kuda | reverse complement strand
TCAAAAAATGCAAACCCCCCCCCCCCCCAAAAAAAAAAAAAAACCAACAACCTACACGGCTGTGAGGGAAAACTGGACCTGCAAAATCCTTGCTGACAAATCCGGCTCAACTGCGGACTAAATAATATTTAGACAAGTGAACAAGGAATAAAGACCAACAAATACTCGGCGTGCTTGAGCAGATTGACCTGATCAATCCAACACTTCCTTGCACTTGGGAAAGAATATTAGTCAATGGCAAACTTGGCGCCATGAGGTGCGGAGTGGCCACGGTGAGCGCAGCTGACCGAGCGAAGGACGATTTGCTTTTGGAGCGCAGCGCCTCCATCGAATCAACCTGACACGAATCAACAAAGCGCCGCTCGACTCTTGAGCGTGTGCGGCCGTCGTCATGGAGACGAAGCTGGCTGCCGATGTTTATTCTAAGACGGGATATCCCCGGGGGAGGAGGGAGACGTGACGCGAGGGGGAGAACGGCGACAGATTGCCGCCGCAGCTCAGAACGAATGAAGCATGGCCCCTTCCGCCGTGCGTCTTTGGTGACATTGACAACCTCAAGGAGGCGCCAGTGCGACCGCTCACAATGACAGCAGTTGAACTGCGGCCGGATATTAGCAAATGTCACAGGTGGGGAATCCCGGGCGCAATTGACGGCGTTTGCCGCGGGTTGCCCCATCTCAACGGGATCGTGGCGTCGGCGCCGATCGAAGGGCGAACGATGTCGAACTTGCCCCCTGCGGCCTCTGAGGCAAATCACTGGCGCGAACGCTTTCTGTCACGCCGGCCTTCTTCGCTTGCAACTTTCAAACTAGGTACAGTGGAACCTCGTGACGAGGTACCTCGAGCGACATCACCAATCTGTCGAAACCATTTCCAATACATTGGCCGCCAACGAGGATGGATCGTGCGGTACGAAGACATTGTTCCAAAATTGGCAAATGGAAAATGAATCGCGTCCATTTTGGACTTTGAAATGTGAACTTTCTACGGGTGAAAACGGTGCGACGACGTTCGACCGAATTATCCTTCGGGAAGCGGTGGGAATAGTCTCAGTCACGCGATGCCTGTCACTTTGCGCTTTCACATTTTGTCTGCAGCTTCATCAAGGTCGATGGCAATGTGGCGGGTGACCTTGCATCAACCTCCTCGCGTTGTCTCCGGAGATTCTCCCCCGCCGCCAATCCTTTTGGCGTATTGCCACGGTGATGAATGGATGAAATCAATCATTATTGACGGCCACGGGCATTCACAGAAGAGGGCGACTTACGGCAAATGCTTTGTGACCAATGACCTCTTGCGTCACAGAAATAAAAGCGACCGTGCACGTGCCCGGTTTGTCCTCATTGGCAGCCTGGATTTGGTTTTAATCACAGAGAAAGCAGGGCGAGCCATCCTCACAAATCTCCCGGCGCGCGGTCAGGAGGCTCCCGGTCGCAATTAGCATCGGAGGCGCTCTCGGTCTGAGAAAGCCCCGTCACGAGAAACACAACGGTCAATTCTGGGGTGATAAACAAAATGGCCACGATAGGTTTCGCCATTCGCCCGAGTGCTTCCCGGCAAGCAAGCCCGCTATCGGCTGGTGACCAATGCAAACGGGTCGGTTCCATGGAATAAATGCGAGGAGGCAGGCCAGTTTGGGAAAGCTGAATCACAGCAGTTCCGCATTTCCAGAAGGAGGAGTCACGTGTCGCGCCAGTCTGTCTGTCTTGTCTTTTGCTACATTCCTGTCGTGAAAAGGAACACAAGCGTGCCTGTGCTCCACCGGAGCCTTCGTACTCACTCGGAACCGGCGGACTTCACAGCCCCACGGAAACTAGGCCAGAACAAATTTCAGGGATGCCGCTGCTGCCAGCCAACGATGCGGCCCAACGGGGATATTCCCTTTTCCTTTGTGCCGCGCCGGCCCGTATGATTACCTGAGCCCTGCCGAGGTGGCACCGAAACCCACCCAAAATGTGCCTTTCGCCCGCAGCTTCATATCCCGTCTCCTGCCAAGTCACGCACAAACTTCTGTCGTTACTTCTTGGCACGCGGCAAAAGATTTCTCCTCCGGAAGAGAATGGAGGCAAGATGCGAACAAGCAAGAAAGGCGCAAGAAGATGGACATTGTGGCGCCGCGCCAAAACACGGCAGCGGAAACGCGAACAAAAGCAAGTGTTCTTTGGTGATATTTCGAGGCCTCAAAAGTTGTGCTGATGTAGCAGCGTCCCCGTGACGAGAGCTCGGAACCCCCCGGGGGCTCCCCGAAGGGACGAAAGCAATGAGAGCCACAAAACGATTGCTTCAAACTTGATGCATCGAGCAAGTCTGAGCTTATCATTTGAGTATTGGGTCAAATCTGGCGCACGGCGCAAAGAATTCCCCGCGGCAATCGCACATGCGTGCATTCGCACATAGAGCCCGAGCTTCATGTCAGGCAGTTCATTGCTGCCCTGGCAATTTTGGATGGTCTTGGCCAAATGCCGACGGAGCCCTTTTCTTCCTCTGACAGCGTCACAAAAAACCAAACAAAAAAAAAGAAATATCTCTCTGATGTCTTCACTCGTAGCCGTCTATTCTTAGCCGATCGGGACTTTGAAAGTGAAAACGCTTCCTAATAGACAACGAGCTGGCAATTGATTTGAATTTTAGAATTGCTAGAGTTGAACCTCCAAAATCAAACACAAGCAATGTTTTAAGAAAAAGAAAACATTCTGACCACTTTACACAAGTAAAAGCGTAACTTAACAATTCAATTAAAACATCTAATCACTCGTTCTACTCACTATCGGCCGATTACACACACACACACACACACACACACACACACACACACACACACACACACACACACACACACACACACACACACACACAAACCTCATTACAACATGCCTCGAGGGACATCACAAATTTGTATGTTATAACAGTAGAGTGTCCGACAAAGCTCGGTGCAGCTCTGCTTACCCATTGGCTTTGACATGTCAATGTTTCAGATCCGAGAAATGAGCAGAACTGCGGTGACGTTTGTTACCATGAAGAAGAAGGCCTATTTCCAAATGTAGGCGGCAAACAAAAGACCGAGTCGGTCAATGTCACACTCGACCGCTGGGTCGGCACTCCAGAGAGCCACCAATTTGCGTATCGCCAATTTCAACAAGTCCGGTTTTCGTAATACGCACCCTTTAAATCGTGGTTTGTTTTTTCTTTTTTTTTGTCCCGTTCAATCTGTGCAGAGGTGGGGAAAATAAACATTGCGGTTTCTGGCGAAGCGTTTGCGTGCGCCCAACTCTTGCTTCGTCTCGCTCATGAAAGTTTGGACTTGGGCGAGACGGGTCAAAGGTCAGCCGTGACATCACCCTCACACACTGGATGGAAACATTAGTGGGTGGGGGTGGGGGTATTCATAAAACATGCAGGTCATGCGCGTGGACCTCGGACCGCTGCCTCATACAAAGACAGCCTCAGTGAATGGATCCATCCTGCTGCTCAGCGTGTCGAACAGAAAGGCCGAAGAGAGACGAGTCAATCTCCCTGAAAAACACGCAGGGGTGGCCCGCTCTGACGCCGCCCCGCTCGGATATCGGCCGCCGGTGTCCTTGGCAACGCCCCGTCTAGGCTCGGCTCGGCTGACGGTGCCGCTGAGATCGAATGACCTTTTTGGCCAGCGTGCAAAAAGAAAGGCCTTCTATCTTCTGCAACCTTTGCAACAGCGAAGGTGTAAGCCGCCGCCGCCGCTGCTTCTGCTCAACTTTCATTTCAACAAGATTCATTCAAGGAATCGGGGGCAGAAGAAAAGCACGCGACCTTTCCAAGAAGTACTTTCTAAATTGTACATTTCTTTTCTTCATGGGTGTCAACAAACATACAGTCCGCACCAGAATGGAAGCGAATGCAATTTTCAATTCATTTCTTTTCAATCTTTTTTTTTTCTTTCCTTTTTATCAGCACTCAGAACAAAGAAAATATGATTCACTTATGATTATGTTGGTCTGTCACCGCCGGTTTCGCTTCCATCATTCAAAAATGCTGATGAAGGTAATATTGATAAAAACAAAAGCACATTCTAAGGCACAGGTGTCAAACTCAACTCACTCAAACTCGGAGGCCAGATCCGGCCCGCCACATCATTTTATGTGGCCCGCGGAAGCAAATCATGTGTTTCAACTTTGATGATGCTTGCTAAGAGCTGTCCCAAAATGTAAAATTGTCGCGTGTAATACATAACGTTGAGATTTGGCAATCATTTTGCTGTCCTATTTACACTCAGTTGAACAATAATTGAACAAACAACACACAAATAGTTGACTGATTTAAAAACTAGTAATCCATCAATCTGTTTTGTACAAGTAATAACACAATGAGATGATTAAACATTTTTTCGGTTTCACTGTCTGAAGGAACGGCCCTCAGAGGGAAGACGTAACTTCAAAGTGGCCCACGACAAAAATGAGTTTGACACCCCTGCTTTAAGGCCTCTAATAAGGTATAAATGCTTGTAGAAACTGCATAATGCCAAAAAAAGGTAAATTATGACGACGATTTTAATCATCAATGGCCTCACTTGCACACGATCCGTATCGGTCACCAAGGTTTGGGCTCAGGAAGCAATTTAGCGCTTCTTTGCAGGCACGCATGAACCCCGAGAATGCAAAAAAAGGCGCTCGTTTCCGTTCCCTCGTGCAAATCGGTCAGTATTCATCACCAACGATGGTCAGAAATTGCATATTTGCGGTCGGGCTTCGGCCCCTATCGGCAGTCGACTGCCAATGAGCGGGACCGTTTCGTATGCCTTTGTTCCCAGGTCGATAACAAATGTGCTCTTATGGCGCACTCAAGGAGCTTCCAAACAAAAATCTGAACGGCACCGTGTGCTTTGGCCAATAATTAACACGCAGAAGAAGCCCCTCCTAGGAGACGGCCATAAACCTCTTTTGCCGTGTAAACACAAAGGCCTGGTTAATAGCGAGAGCAGAAGGAGCGTTCTGTCAATGGGTAGCCATGTTCTCTCGCAGTCTGAACAATGGCAATGTTGTGAGTGGCAACACATGTCTTCTTGCTGGTTGTTTATGGTCAAAGCTCAGGTCAAACTTTCCTGCTCGCGTGACCAATCAAGGAATCGCACGAGCTGAAGCGTGCAATTCAGCTCAGAAACACAGTCGATGAAGACATAATGGCCACGGTGTTTATATTGTTTTGTAGTGTTAGCCAAGACACCTCGAGTGATTCCGAGTAGAGTGAAACTCCACCGATTGGCAAATCGGTCTGTTCGGCCTGCTTCCCGGCAAATTTCAACAGGACGGAAAATTTCAGCAGCGGTGGGCTTTCGGCCGCCTGCCGAAGGCGGGGTGGTTAACGTCTCCAAATCTATTCCCTTTCGAGCTGCTCCTGTTGTAAAATGAGTGTGACCCATTCAGCACCACCGTGCTTGTCAAATGTTGTACAGGGCTGTGCCAAGTTAAAGGTTTAAGGTTTTGTTTTGTTTTTTAGCCCATATCTTCCACCACTAAATAGACTACTGCCATTTGATGAAAAGAAAACACCCGACGCTTTGCTTCTCACCTGAGTGACCTTCGAAGTACCTCCAGTGACATTGCCCGCCGTAATGTGCTGACATTGAAGTTCTACTCTTTGAACCGATTGACTGTAAAACTATGAATGTGACCACACCAACTGTTTGGAAGAACAGATCCTAATCGATACACAAGTAACACCTACAGTGACTGTATCCAATGAACGTTACCGCAAACTCTTGGGCCTAGTTTTTCATAGAAAAGCGGTCAACGTAACACCAAGTTGAATGACACCCAAAGGAACACTTTAGTAAAATGCTAACGCGTCGGTTTGTCGCGTTCCACATGACTTCCACTTCAAAAAAAGTGATGTCAGAACATGTATTCAATATATTAATGTTGGCAGTTTACATGTAAAACTAAAGCATAAATGTTACTATTTATAGCGAAAGCGCGCACCTCCAATGTTACGTCATTGAAACCGTTTTAATAGAAATAGCCAAGTGTGCGCTTCCGTGAGCTTGCGTAGAAGGTGACAGAAGACAAAAGTAAGGCTGAAAAAGTGGCGACACGGTGAGGAAAACGGAAGCCACAAAGCAGCACTAGTGGGAAGTCATTTAACTGCAACTGCAGAGGTCCGCCTCGCTCACTCTCCGTACACCTAAAAGGATTTCTTTGAATGAAGATGTAAACGCTGCATTACATAGCTACGGCCGTCACGACGCGTCCATGACAGCAGCGAGAACAGGTTGGAAAAAAAATCCGGCGAACGGAAGATTATCTCTCTTGGCACATCTGTAACTATTACACGGCGAAGGGATCGCGCTGCAAGGCGATGGCGAGACTTACCTCAACGATGCAATAGTAGCGTTTCAGTCGAGGTCGCTATCGGTTAGGGGGTAGAATATGAAAAGCTTTGCAGTATTTTATCGTCAAATGTAAAATTCGCCGCACTCGTCTCGCTTGCCGCTTCCTCTGCTCCAACTCGTATTTCGACGTGATTGTGGGCGGAGCTACGCGCTGCGTCGGAGCCAGGCGGCCAGCCAATCAGAG
Source organism: Hippocampus kuda (assembly GCA_901007745.1). Taxonomy (NCBI): domain Eukaryota; kingdom Metazoa; phylum Chordata; class Actinopteri; order Syngnathiformes; family Syngnathidae; genus Hippocampus; species Hippocampus kuda. The sequence goes on along the minus strand of CAAKHF010006102.1, from coordinate 31,299 downwards.
CAGACGCTACGGAGCAAAAACAGGAAGAAGAGATAGAGGTCATTTTTTTTTCTCCTCTTCGTAAATTTATTGACTATTTTAGCTTTGCTAAAAATAATAAAGTACTGATAACTAGGAAATACAGTACGGTAATTTGTCAGAAAAAAAGGGACGAAGAATAGGAACACGTGGTTGGAAATAGGAAGTCGCAAAGTACTTCACAATCGAATACAGTACTGTATCTGTAAATTTGCTTTTCCGACCGAGTCGTTGTAAAATACTGATAGAGGAGAACCGAGTTTTAAACCCTATAAACCTTTCAAGAAAACCGCTATTTTTGATTTTCACACCGAGCAGCTTTGCTAATGTTCCTGTCCAACCGTTGTAAAAGACGAAAAGTTGTTAAGACAACTTCTGCTCTGCCGGTCAAATATTGAGCGATTAAATCAAACGGCGCGCCAATTCACATTTCCAATCGGATTATGTAACCGCCCGAATTGGCTACGAAATCAAATCAAGTATGCACGGAGCCTGTTATGGTGTGCTTTTATTTGAAAGTTGTCGGTCGGTGAGGATGAGCGCCGTGCTCCGCGGTACTTCTGCAGAAAAGGAATCGGTCCTGTTGCTATTCCCCAATTTTGCTAGCCTTTTAGTCACAGACTGCTGCCCCCCACCTCCCCCGCCCCCAATTTTGATCCGATTGTATAAGAGGCCAAATCGGCTATGAAATCATGTTACATCAAACTGAATGATGCAACTTCAATTTCATGACAGTGTCGCCATCTGGATAAACAGGACGGGGTGATGGGGAGTATGGACAAGACATGTTAGTAATGAGAGTTTATTTATGTACCAGCAGATTTGTTTGCATTGTTCAACATTTTCCCTGCTCTAATCCAGACAGTACAGTAGCGTAGGAGAATATGATCAGAAAGGAAAACTCATTTAGATGGACATATTTACAAAGTACAATAAACGAACAGGTGAAATTGGAACTATAAGACAATTTCATCTTGTCAAAACAGTATTTGTCCAGGGCAAAAGCACAGGATTCAGTCCAGAACAAGTCTTCAGTGAGTCATCAAGTGCTACAGCAACAATGCAGACAAATGGTAGTGAGGAATACTGTCACGGACACACAAATGAAAACTAACAAACATAACTGCCGCGCTGTTTAGGGATAAGCACAACCATTTAAGACACAAATTGCGCTTGTCACCATTGCAAAAGCTGAAAGACAAAATAAGAAACTTAGGATTCAAGACAAAAATAACTTCACAGTGTAGAAAAAAAAAAAAAAAGACTCCAGGACGTCAGTTTTTCAAGATGGTTGTAAAGTGCCATTTCATACCAGGTGTCAAGGGATCAAGCCTTTTTTTGGAGGGTGGGGGGGGGGGGTTAACGCACAACTGGAGAACAAACGTGTATACTGTATGCATACACACATACACATGTTCAAAAATATTTTCATATCTGTGTACTGCAAGCTGAATGTAAAGCTTGAGTGTAATGCACTATGCACTGAATTACAAGCCACCTTTAGCTGTCCAGGCATACAAAAGGCATCATAGCAAGTTGCGTGGGAACCACTGTGTGATCTGGTCCAAAGGACTTTCCTGCATTACGAGGTTACGTATTGTGAATAATCCTGATTCATAATGCTGGCTTTCCATACAAGGATGCCAGTGGCTGTAGCATCTGAATTCACCACGTCCAACCCTTGAAGGAATGAGAAGCAACTGCAGACATCAGGTCGGAGGCTTGCAATGGCAAGTTCAATGAGATTCCAAACACGGCTGCTATGTGGCGCCCTCATGTGGAGCTGAACAGGGCGAGCTGATGCACCTTTCCCAGCTGCGACATCAGCCGCTTCATGCGCTGTTTGAGCTGAGGCAAACGGGCCAGCGGTTCGGGAGGCTCCAGTTCCCCAGTGTAGTCCAACCAGCTTTCCAGCACTGCGTACAAGCACAAAACAAATGAGGGTTGAGAAAACCAATATTCATCCTCCCTGGCATATCTTTCTCGTCAGCAGCTATGACAATTGCCCCAATATTGGTTGAACACAAAGCTATCATCAATACAAAATAGACTGGATCAATACTCTGCGGAACTGGACGAGCTGGTGAGAAATTAATAATTGCTTGGGGGGGGGGGGGAGAACACATCCCTGTTGAGATGCCGAGTTTAAGTGACATCAAACATTTCCAAACTTTTGCCACCTTTGATGTCATCTCTCACCTGTATGGCTCAAATGGATGTATGTGCATTTGAACCAGGTTGTGTCGACTTTTTATATCCACTGCATGTGAAATTCAAGATCTCATAGTTGAAGTAAAAGTCTTACCATCCAACTCCCGCTCAATAAAGTCCATCCTGTGCGAGACCTCATCTTGAACTGCGTCGATGTGATCCAGCAAGTTGATCTGCCACTGCTGTTGCGGCTTGCAGTTAACGGCAGCCTCTTCAGGATGACTCCGAACTTCTCTCTTTATTTCAACGTCAGGACAGGAGCCTCCACACGTAGCCTGGAGATGATCGTTCGGGCAAAAACTAAATAAAATTGCTCCATACGCAGAGGAAACAAAAAGGATATTGTGACTCGTGACGGAAGAAAAGGGGGCCCTTGGAAGATTAAAAAAAATGGCAAAAACTGAAGGATATGCAACCCCCTAAAACAAACGAACCTTGTTGCTGATGGATTTAGGCTTGTCCATCTCCAACAGGCTGCCGAAGCGCTGTTCGCGCTCCAACAGCTCTTCGGTGCTTCTCATGCTGTCCTCCAGCTCGGAGCCTTGTCGGGTCTCCACCACCAGTCTTTGCTCCACGGCCGGGTAGTAGGTCCGTGGTTTTTGGTAGCAGTGTTCGCTGATGATATACGAGTCCTGGAACGAGGGGAACGGGGACGAGGAGCAGGACGAGGTGCCGGCAGCGGCCCGGCTCAGCTTCTCCAGGGCGTTGGACATTAAAATCTCACCCCGACACATGTCCTCATCAGGAGTGACAGGAGAGGGGGCTGCGGTGATGGCCCGGAAAGAGTCTGAGCTGGTCGGTGGCCTTGAAACTCTCTTCCAAGGTTGGTGCCATAGCTTCAGGTCAGGATGTGTGTTGTTTCTGTGGAGGAAAACGCGCAATGATGAGACAAGCATGAAGACTAGTGTGTGAGTGTGTGTGTGTGTTGGGCGGCCAGGCACGACAACTCAGTTCTTGAAAGGAACACACACTGTTCATTTCTATTATTTTAGCTTCCTACGGCCTCCCCGGACTCACTGCAAAATGTTCATCTTCAACTGCAGGCCATTGAGAATCTCGACCACGTGGTGCACATCTCCCAGCAGCTGGTGTGTGGTGGTGATCTTCTTGGCGTTTTGGTGAGAGTAGTTTTCTTCCAAGAAGGACAGGCCGTACATGTGGCCATTGCTCAACCATTCGCGGTCATACCAGTAGCGCAGACTCTGCCTCTGACCTGGAAATCAACATTCATTTGCATGGTAACGCGACTGGAGAGCTGCTTGTCCTTCTGCATTTTTTCTTTTTTTACATTGGGATATCATCAAAGTCCCGTATTTCTTCTTTTAGGACCGCACGTAAGTGAGAAAAAAAACAAGTCAGAATGAGCAACTACAAAAACGTAGGCCTGCAACGCGGGGACCCCATGCCAGTATGTCCCGGGGGGGGGGGGGGGGGA
>CAAKHF010006102.1:16524-26719 GCA_901007745.1 Hippocampus kuda | reverse complement strand
ACACACACACACACACACACACGCACACACACACACACACACACACACACACACACACACACACACACACACACACACACACACACACACACACCAGATACCCACCATCCACATTTATCTGCACTGAGTCGCTGTATCCGGGCCTGCAGCGGTAGGCCTCACGCTTGTAATTGTGTGAGGGGGGATATTTGAATGGCATTTTCAATTTGGGTGGAGGGCACAGTACTGAGAAGTCAATATTCTCCTCAATATCTGTGCAGTCTGTTAATACAGGGAAGGGGGGGAGGAAAAGCAGATGTTGATCAAGTTTAAACATGAATTGCACTTGACATACGTCCATTCGGGGCGGGGGGTGAGGACAAACATTTTTGGAACAATGGGATCAATTTAAGAACAACAAGGCTGTTTGGAAAATGTCAAAAATATTTGGGAACATCTCGCTCGATCTCGAAGATTGTTCAATTGCTCGCCTTGCAAACGCGTATGTGAAAACTGCATGTTTGATGCAGCTCTTGTATGGTTATCATACGATGCTGAAACTCGGCAACTACCTACGAACAAGCCCAACATTGACAGGATTCTACGTCTGCTATTTAAATCACAAACGGCGACGCGTCTGTGCGCAACTGCAGACGTGCTGCTAATGTATTTGGACTCCACATCCAAATGAACTATCCAATAAGGAAGAACTGCACGGTGTGGTGTCCAATTTCTCCCAACGCTGCATATTTTCTTCCTTTATATGTTGTTATTTGTCACGAGAGAGCAAGAAAGAACTTTTGGACATTTTCTGGATGTCCTGTATGAATATCGCTCAAAGAGTAATCATGTCATCGCTGCTCAGGTGCACTTTACGTTAGACAACCCCCAATTTCCGATCAAGTTGGAACGTTGTGGTTAAAACAAACCGCTCCAAAAAAACAACACGCGCCGCTCCTAACTTTCAAAACATCTGTCAGGATTGTCAAAAAAGCTTTTTTTTTTTTTTTTGGCAGTGCCTCCAACTGAATGTACGCCGGAAAGGATTTGCTATTTGTTGTTTCCGGATTTTATTTCCGTTCCAGAAATCTTAACTTCACTTTAATACACTGACTGTGAATTCCAGTTTGGGCTGTTTGTGTGACGTCATTCTCAGTGCCACGGTTCTGGACGCGAGGACATCGTTAGTGAGTCGGACGTGTGGGCCCAGTAGCCGATGTGACACATGGGGGGGGCTCAACAACCACGCCGACGGGACAAAAATGGAGGCGTTCACACTTAGCAGCCAAGCCGCTTCCACAATTGAACAGCGAGTGCACATGCAAAGCAGCGACGCGATGGGGCGGGGGGGCTCGATGCCCAGAAATCCCTGCTTACCAGACTGGGCTTTCTTCTTTTTCTTCCTCTTCTTAAGCTTAATGCGAAGGAAGTCCTTCTGTTTGGGTTTGTCTTTTGGTCTATCTTTGACTGGACCTGGAGAGGTTGTAAGCTTTAATTTTCCACTTTCACATCATGACTGCGTTCCCCTGCTATAGCAAATAGCGGCGAGTAACCGATGCCTTATAGATGGCGCAGGGCGGCAGCAAAGAACTAGATGAAGCTTCTCAACTCAGTTCAACAGAGCTACCTGGGATGCCAAGACGCCACAAGATACGAGGACAAAAATAGCCGCGAGGCCAATGTGCACATTGCCGTTCCATTTGGGAATTGTTACTGACCCACGTCAAAGCCACACTTGTCGGATTCTTTATCCTGCCGCTGGCATCCATTCCTGTCGAGCTGGTTCTCCTTGCACTTCTCCCTCAGTAGCGGCCTCTGCTGGTGGCCATGCGCGCCGATGGCAGAGGGAGCGGAAGTGCGTCTGCCTGCGGCCTTCGCTTCGCCCCGAGTCGCCGCAGCGGCGACGGAGTCTGCACAAAATAAGGTCAGGCCAGGATGAGGCTGTTGTCGTGCCACTTGGCTACCGGAAACCATTCGTTGGCCGTCGATTCAAAATATGACTTGGGCCATTATGTTCAGAGGGTGACCGCGGGTAGCAATGGAGATCAATCGCGTGAGTCCGCACGACTCGGCGTTTTCATCGCTAGTCGCCGTGGACGCTTCAAGAGGAAACGACGACAATCCAAAGGGGACGAGCTCGCAACCTCAATTAGGACGGATAAGACTCACGCATTGAAGCAGAAATGGTTCGTCTTCTCTTTGGTGCGTCCGCGGCGGCGCAGGCCGCCCGTTTGTCCGCCGACCTGGCGTGGCCGCTCCTCGTCGGGCTGCACTCGTCCTCCAGGGGCTGCTCCTCGCCGTGGTAATATTTCATATGGTAATGCAACAGTTTGGCCTTACGGAAGGACTTTGTGCAGCCGGCCGCGCTGCATTTGAACGGGTTATGGTCCAGGTTGATGGACAGTACGGGGGGAGGCTGGTTTTTGATCACCCTGTACACTGTGTTGCGGAAGACGCCACAAGTCAGGGATGAGCCAGGGAGCGCCTTTGAACAACGCAGACAATTCAAGAGGATGACTTACGTGGTTCTCTGCTAAATCTGTTTGGGTTGTGGAACCCCTGCTTCCTCACAGCTGTTGAAAGCAGCGAGGTGAGGTGGGGGAGGAGACAAAACAAAGCATTAATTGACTCCCAGGCCCCTCCCAGTCACAATTCTTTTTTGTTGTGCCTTATGACTTGACAAGACTTACGCTTGACAGGCTGGGACGGCGGGGTCACAGCGGGCTGCAAGCTCTCGGATTTGATGTTTGGCTTCTGCTCCATATCGGCAATGGATTCGGTGGTCGTCCGCTCGGGCTGATCCGGCGCCTCCGCGTATGGCTTTGCCGAGTCACCGTATGGCTGTGTTGCGTTCACCTCCATTTCCACTTCCTCCTCTTCCCTTTTCACATCTCCATTTTCATGACATTTTTCGTCACGGCGGTCCTTGGCGCCATTCATGAGTTGGCTGCCATCCTCTGCGTCGCTGGGCTTCTTCTGATCCGACTGCCCCGAATTCTCTTCGGCCCCTTTCAGAGCGGGCGAGGCCTCCATCGCGCCGTTTGCTCTCTTGCTTTTCCCGTTCACCGTCCTGGCTTCCCGCTCCTCCTCGTCACTGATACTGTCATTCTCCTGGTCGGAGGTGCTGCGCCGAGCCCGCTTGTTCCGCGGCTCACCGTTCACCGGAGGTCTCCGGTCTTTGCGGTTGGCGACTCTCCTAACCATGTTTCTCTCCGAACTCCGAGACTTTCCCGCACCTCTCTATTTGTGAGCAGAGAAAAGTCAGTGGATAAGCAATTGATGGCCGCGTCGCGACAGACAACGGCTCGGCTCATTTAACACATACCTCTTTTATAAAAGGTTTCACGTGAATTCCTTTCACTGTCTGGATGACGCCATCAAAGAACTTCACGGTGTAAGACACTGAGGGGGAAGAAAGGACACACACACACGCGGACACACACACAAGGGATAGTTGGTGTTGAACCAATTTAAAAACTAATTTTATTCATTCTGTTCATTACAACAACTTCAATATCCATTTTTCTTTTTGTACCCACCATCTTTATTGACTGAGATGACTTTTGCAGGATAGAAACGGCAATCAGACCAGCTCGCCAGGACCTTGTCATTCACTTGAAAACCCTGGCGAGGCCAAACAGAAACATTTCAGTTCCATGCTAACGCACAGCATCGACGTGAGGATCGCACGGGCCCTTGCTGCCATTCTTCGCTTTTGAGGGAATTTTGAATGTGTAGAAAAGTCTGTCATCTTAATTCCTGTTCAAGTGACATTTTTGTCACTGTCTTTTATTTAAGGCTTAAGGCTCAGAGAGTTAAACCACACCACCGTCGTGAGCTAAGCCAATTCAATGAGTTCAATGAGGGAATATCCGTTTCTCAAAGGTTAAGGAAGGAAGAAAGAAGAAGAAAAAAAAGAAGACTGGCTTACAGGCACGGGAGCGTCGTCCTGCAAACCTCTGCGCCTCAGTTGGACCCTCTCGACAGGTCTCAGGTAGGGACTTGTCCACTCAAACCACTCGTCATAACGATGACTCCACTGACGGTAATGAATTAGTACTTTCTCATCGTTGTAATCAATCTTCTCAATGTTGGCGGCATACCTAAAGAGCAACAAAGGTCAAGAAGGAAAGAAGTATTTACATTGCTATTTTGAAGTTTCTGGTTCAAGTCGAGAGTTGGGAGAGGGGGCAAAAAAAACTAACAACAAGGCATCATGCTGGTGATATGCTTGGGATCATCGTTGTACACCAACAATGAAAACAATGTATTGTTTGAGAACAATATCAATCGCCGTGACATTGAATCGCAAAACAATCAACAATCAATCGTGATATAAATCTCGTTGTCACACAAGTATTGTGATTTGAATTGAATCGGAAGGCGAGTGAATCACTCCACCTCGAATACAAACACAAATAAACATTCATTGGCTAAGATGTTCATCGGAGCTTTACACGTTCCAAGCTGAATTGTTTTTTTGTTTTTTTTAAATCCATCTCATTTTGCCCCTTGCTGCCCACTGAAAATGACATCACAATGACACTGTGCTGTCATTTTCAGTCGACAGCAAGGGGCAAAATGGCCATGCCTTGAAAAGGATTATAAACAGGTGGGTTTTTTTGATCATTCATCTTCCACAAACAAAATATGAATGCCATGTTTGGACAAGTGGAGGTGCGTGGAAAAGGGGGCGTATATACCGTAATCGCTTGCCTTCCCCTTCAATTGAAAACACTGAATGTACAGTTGAAGTTTTTCTTTTAATCTCGAATGAATAAGGTTACACTATTTTAGACGTGCGAAATATTAAACAACCTGCACCACGGAACAGATTGTGTCCAGCTCTTGAGATTTCAAAGCACTTCGAACACTATTGACAGCAACCAAACACTGTCCCGGGAAGGAAATGAAGCAAACGTGAAAGTGGTGTTTCAAGGATGGAAAGGCATGAATGAGGCCATGACTCACCAGTTTTTGAGGCTATCTCTGGCCTCAAGCTGAGCTCCCACCTCAAATGTTATCCCTCTTCTGTTAGGGGGCGTCTTACTCATACTGCCCACATCAAGGCTCTCTTCCTGGACACACACGCACACGCACACACACACTATTCAAAAACTATACTACTCATAAATGACACCATTTACAGTTTCTTATCGTCACTACCACTGTATCCCAACTGAGCATCTTGTGTGTGTCGAAAATACAGGACAGTGACAAAGCACACACACTCTGAAGATGATGCAGAGGGAAAATAACAAGCTACGGTGAGCCAGGCCCCTTAAATGGTAATGAGATGAGCTATTCATCGTTGTTAAAAATCTGGATCAGCATCCGCTTCACCTTTATGAAAGAATGGACCTCATCTGTAGTACCAGAGCATGTCCGATAGCAGCAAGCACAGCCCATCATAGAACCCTGATATTCCACCATCATATCGGAATGGTGGACATATACAATGGCGCAATGGGGACTTTGTTGGGGCCGTCTGGGCGTGCTCAAAGGGCGACGCTGCACGGCAACCGACAAACCGGATACGACCGCGCTTCTCGGCCCACGTGCTTTGCGATCAGCCGATCCCCCGTTCAGACACAAAAGGTAACGGGCTCCACCACGTGGCCGGCTCTGTCTGGGGTGAACCGTCGATCTCACGTTGACGTTACGCTCGAAATGGGATCGGCTACAAACCCAGCAATGGAAGTGGGTGTGTTTTATTGTCACATCAAGGACTCAACAGCACCAAGGCAGACACAGGAAACGAGAATTTGGGGGGGGGGGCACACCGTTAAAAGACGCGATGGCAGGTTCAAAGTGACTCATTTCAGTCGCAATCCATTCCAAAACAGCCACTAATATGTCATTGTGCGATGATATAAAACTGATGGAACGGGCACGCATTTGTGCACATTTGAAAAACCTCAAGCATCGAATTAGATCAACCTGATGTTTCATTTCTTGCACTTGTTTGCGGTGCTGTTTTTGACCACCTCGGCCAGGACTTGAGACTTTATTGTACGGTCGGGTTTTATAACGAGTAAGCGTAGCGCGAAAAGCCCAGTTGACGACGTCGGGATGATCGCTAATCCGATTGGTGGAAAACGTCTAACGTGGGCGGGGGGAAGCATTGCGATTGGGCGGGCAGCCGTCACTCGAGCGAGCGCGCTGGGGCCTCGCGCTAGGCCTTCACTTCTCCATACTTTTCTCGGTTGGGAGCGCGGCGGCGTGGCAACACAAAGCATTTAACTTCCCCAACTACGACACGAAGCAGCCACCTCGAGGCCCCAAGCGGGAAGCGATGTGATAACACACCACGGCAAAAACACGAATCACGACGCCAACAGTGACAAGCGACACTGTGTCGGCGACTTCGTCACATTTGTTTGGAACTCAAAACGCCGACATGCGGCACTACGCCAGCCAAGATGTTGATGCCTCCACCGAAAGCGGGCTCTTTTTTCGCCAGTTATGTACCCACACAAGTGCGACGAGGAATACGGTTGGGGCGGGCTTCTTACCTGTTTCCCAGTCACCTTTAGTCCGGTTGTGTGTCACAAATGAGTCGAAATCCTCTGAAAAACAGGTACCGCTGCCTCCGCCTGTCTGCCTCACGGATCACGCAGTTAAATTTCTCACTCGCATTCACCACCGGCGCGGGTTGCGTGGCGCATGCGCGTACAATGGCTCCCGCGTCACCGTCCTGATTCCTTTAAATTTTTAACGATAAATGCTTTGGGTATTTTCAATTAAATCAGTGAATTCATAAAATGATTTGATTCATCTTTAATATGCATACATTCCCATCGATTTTCTGGTTACGCAATTTTCGTAGCTTATGTCTGAGTAAACTGGTTTGAATGGCCCCGTTAAGAAACAAATAACATTTGGAAAAAGATGAAAGATTTGAAGATCAACAAAATGTGCATTCAAGAGGAATGCCCGAGTTAACACATTTGGGGGGGGGTAATTAAATCACTCCAGGCTACGACTTTTAGATCGTATCAAAATCATTGGGGCGTGGCAGTCGAAAAGGAGCACACACGACTGATTGTAAAACTCGTCTTTATTCCACGACTGCCAACGAGTGGATCTGAACAATTACAATTTTGCGCCAAAGACGTTCACACAAACACGCCCCCTACTGTATACCTGCTGGGTGAGAAGCATGGTCCTAGTGTCCGCCATAGAGCATTTTACCCTTGTGGGTGGGGGTGTCTTCCCCACAAAGGCTTAAAAAAATCTAACTAAATGACCACTCTCAACGTGTTGCCGCATGTATGTAGTGTCAAAATGTAACATCGGTTTACCTCAAAATCAGTTCTTTGGATTCCCGCCGACCAGTTTATTATTTCAATGCGAAAAAGTTTGAACAACGCCGCTGTGATTCAGCAATATGGCTGTGATTAAAATTGGCTCCATCTAGTGGTCCGAAAGAGAGTTAAAGGACGGTGGCGGGGGGCATTTGGTCCACTCTAGCCTAAACCGTAAAAAACACATTTTCCGAGGAACCCCATAAGTGATCTTCAGTTGATCAGATTTTTTTGTTGTTCAACTGCACATCCTGATATCTGTTTTCTAAATAACCTTTTGTCCATTTGTATGCTACACCTCTAATGCCATCTAATTTATCCAATAGTGCTGTATTCTATGATCGAGAGTATCAAAAGCTTTTTTTTTAGATCTAGAAAGATCCCAACAGTAAATTATTTCTTGTCTATACGAGTGGCTATTGCTTCCACAAACTTCACGGCTGCCATTGTGACTTGAGCAGTTTTCATTTTTGATGGAAAGATACCAGTTTTGAATGACGACGGCTCGCATGTTTGCGAAAGGTCGCAAGTTCGATCATCTGTTTTACTATTGTCATATCAATGAAAAATGAGTATTTTCCACATTTCTTGTGTGTTGTGCTTTTATTCTGCTCGAATAGTGCATGATAATGATCTTAGTAGTTCTTATATTTACAAATTTATTTTTTATAGGTTTAATACTTTATTTCAGCATCTTTAGTTCTCAATTTTATAAATGATTTATATAAATTGATTTTCTATAAAATATTTATCATATAAGGAGATTATGGTAGACTGAAATGCATCATCGTTTGAGTAAACCTCGGACCAGTTTTGTTTTTCTAGGTCTAGCTTAAAAGCGGCGATGGAGTGTTGTGTTCTATGTCTCTTTTCCTGATATGTGAGCTGTGAACTTTGTTTTTCTATCAAAATAATTATGAAAAACTGTTAAGACAGGGAGATGGTCACTTCTATCAGTAATGAGGAGCCTACTTTCCATTTTATGGTCAATCTTATTGATAAATGTTAGGTCCCTAACCTTTTTTTGCCCCACGGACCGGTTTAATGTCAGACAATATTTTCAGGGAAAGTGCATTTTCCAGTTCTACATTTGTGTTGAATTGTTCGTTCATGTCATGCTCAGAATTTGTAATGCTGTGTTTACTGTATTATTGAAGCTTTATTCAACTAAAAGTGCCACCAGTCTGGTGGTAATTTATTGAATTGCACTTGCCAATTTATTTGGGGGGGGGGGTTGGGTGGACAACACAGATTCATCAAAAATAGTAGCCCATTTGTTTGGACATCCGATTTCTAGCCAAGTAAACAGGACTGTTGGGGCTCCACGACTGGGTTTCATCTCAATCCCAAACGACAAAAAGGATGCAAACAAATACACAACTGACCAAACCTTTATTGATGGACAATTGTTCTATCATCAAACAAGGAAGTGCAGCATCTACACACATTGAGTGGTTTGAGTCAGTCCTATGTTGAAAAGGCAGGCGGTTACAGCAGAACAAACAAACAAAAAAAAAAAAATTACAAAACCTCTTGATTGCTCTTAACAATATCTCCCACGCATATCCTTCATTCAAATAAACTGTTAATGTTATTTACACGCGCGATATATATACATTGGAAAAGCCAGAGAGAAGACTCGGTCAGCTTATTCGACATTCTCAGTCTCAGACAGTTGAGCGGAACAGTCCATTCTCAATAAAGGGCTTTGACACAATGATGACATGTTTAGTCTGTGGGGAGACCGTCTACGGTACAGTTACCCCAAGCTATCCCGCCCCCCCCAAGTAAGACCTGAGCCACAACGCACACAGATCACAAGAATATAGAACAGAGGTCCGACTGAAATTTCTTCTAGATGATTATTGTCATTAAATAAGTCATCTCCCACTTCAAAGACATATGATGGACATACACATCATTGGTTTGCCCTCAAATGAGTACTGAGGGTCAGAACAACTCGCAAATGTGTTTTTCGAAAATAATCAGCAAAACTCAGTCACAAAGGTTTGTGCTCTGTACACTCTTGCACTCGAAATCCCGTATAATAGACCAGTGATCAGATGAGCAACTTCTGGATTGTCTTTGTATTTTCAAAACAAACCTGTGCAGGGTGAGATGGCTCACACTGACGGTCATACACACGAGCGCACTTGAATGATATGAGGAAACAGAAACATCAGCAGAGTCTCAAACCTCTGTCGGCAGGAAAAGAAGAAGTGAGGTCGCCATCGCGTGCGCTGGTTCAAAGTAGAGGTCACCAAAAAAAAAAAAGGCTCAGTTTGGAGTTTCTTGGCCTTAAGACTACGTAGCTGCATAGTTTAGGATCATTCGACCGGAGGAAGCCTCCGGTCATTTGTTTCGTCTCTCACTGAGATGTCATGTCTCATCGCGCGTGTTTCCAGTGTATTCTGCAGAGAGAGCTTCTGGGAGTCTACACCACTCCTTCCACGTAACTGGTGTCCAGGTGAACGATGAGCATTCTCAGGAAGGACATCTCTTTACGCGTGTTCTCAAAAATAATGCGAGGGTCGTCCGATTGGCACCGAAGGCAGTTGGGGGCCATCACCATGGCCAGGTTGTTCACATCCATCTTGGTGATAGCTACGTTAGATGGCTGAGCAAACACCTGTGGATGGAAGGAGGAAATTCAACGACTGTCCCAAAATGTACCAATTTTTGACATTTTAAAAGGCTCTCTCTCTACACACACACACACACACACACACACACACACACACACACACACACACACACACACACACACACACACACACACACACACACACACACAGAGTTGGAATTCTGGTCCCACCGAAGCCCCCATTTAGTGCCGAATGAAACAACCACGTCAATTTCATTTTATCATTGAATTTCTGAAAATGCGTCTGTGGGCACGCAGTTTTGCA
>CAAKHF010006102.1:0-13233 GCA_901007745.1 Hippocampus kuda | reverse complement strand
CCCCCCCCCCCGCCCCCTTACTACATTCCCGGCCGATTTCGCCCCCTGCCCTCCCCACAACTCCTCAGTCAATAGAGCTCATTATACCATTTGTATCATGCATTTTTATCTGTTTAGTGGTCCACTCATTGAAGGGAACCTCTGAATAAGTGTCCTCAAGCATCTTCCATGACTTCGGAGCGAGCATAATGCGGTGCTTGTGAGTCACTCTGGTTTCATGCGGGAGGCTACTGCTGTGATGTCTGCAGAGATGACTGCGGTCCTACGGTGACATCATCGTCACAGCTGGCCGTGTGGGTTCCTCAAATGGGGCCACGTGCCGATGAGGTGGCCGAGACCACCGAGATATGATTCACAGAACGGGGCACTGAGAGCAAACAGATCCTTCAGAAATTCTCCTCCTACCCAATTTTGTTTTTTTCTCTTCTCTCCAAATGAACCTTCTGTGAAAGTCATTTATCAAGTCCGCAGATACAGGACCTCACCGTGGCCTCATCTGACAATTTTCCATTCCACTCAAAGAGATGGCTCCTGAGAGGAAGAATTAGGTTGGAGGTTCGGTTACCGATCAGCTTGAGTTTATTACAAGACATTTGACTGTAGCAGGAAAAAAAAACAACAATTGCCAATAAACAGGAATATGGCTGTTTATTCCACTTTGGCGCAAATGAAATGAAGATTACCTTCTTCCTCATCCGTGTTCTGCTTTCGCTTTTTCCTGGATTTTGAATTCTTCTTTAATTTCAGCTCCTGCTGCTCCAGTATGAACTGAGTCACTGTCAAGAAACAGAAGATCGTGAAGTTGACGATCCTGATTTGACCTCTGACGAGTTTGAATCATCACGGCCATCCGAGCAATATCATTGGAGAAACAGGGAGCGCAAAGACACGAATGACATTCCGTTTTGGATCACGTTACGTCAAGCTGACCGACAGACATTCGAGGGACTTTGAGAAGGCAGAAAAAAGGTGACCCACCCTGCTGCTCGGTCTGAGACTCACATTTCTTGTCGCTGGTGGGCTCCGTGTGTCTCTGGATGTAGCCCTCCAGGTAACAGCGGAACTTGGGCGACGGGGCAAAGAAGGCCAAGCTGACGGCCATCAGTTCCCAACCTGCCGCCAAGCTCCGGGGGCTTGCGTTTCCCGTGGTCTGCCTCACCAGCTGCACGTACAACTCGTCCCGCAGGCCTTGCATGTCCCAGCACTTGGTGACGATGAGTAGGGCGCAGTGACGGCGGTCCAGACGCGAGGGCCGGTCTCCCATGTAGGCCTGCACCAGCTTGAACATCTCGCAAGCCTCCTTGCGGACGGCGCGGTCGCTCGTGACCAGCATGGGCTTTTTGATGGACCCTCGGTTCCAAGAAAGCATGTTGGCGATGGAGACGCGGCGGCGGAACAGGCCTTGCGTGTGCATGTTGAGGTGCTTGCTGGCCCAGTCCTCGATGCCGACGTCCGGAGGCGGCGGCTGCCGCAAGGTGGCGTACGACAACTGGTAGGACGATTCCGCAGCGTGCGCTCCATCGGCTCCCTGTCTGTTCTCACGGCTGGCGGGTCGGTGGGGGCCAAGGGACGCGCTGCGTCCATCCACCACGTCCTTCTTTCTGCTCTCCAGCTGAGACTGCAGCTCGAGGGTGCTCGCCTGAAGGGGAACAAGAGATGGAGCGACAAGAGTTATAGACTGAAAGTAAAAACCAATGATAGCAGGTTGGGTTGGGCATTGAGAACCGGGAATCGAGTGGAACCGGGACTAACACGGAATCGTTCAGACGTTAAAATGTCGGTTCTGAATATCCATGCCTACTTTGCGCAGGCAAAGAAGGGCCTATAGGAAACGCGAGTGCATGGCGTGCAGCCCCTCCCCACAAAAAAACCCCCCAAAAAAAAAAACAAAACAAAAAAAACAAAACAGCGGAGGTGCCCGTTCCTCGCTGGCCGCTCCTTTTCCCAGTTGGCTCCGCCGCACGTTCCCCATCGGGGGCACGCGTGCCGCGCCAGCGCCTCTGGACGCAACGCGAGTTGTCATTTTTGCAATGTAGATAAGCGGATGAAGGGCATCTTATAACCCTCTTCCACCCCCCCAAAAATCGCTGCTCATTCTGCAGGGCCAGTGCCGTGCTTAGTGGGTGCTTAACAAGTTCTTACGAAGAACGCGTTTGGTTTCCCACCGGCAAAGTAGGAACGACGTCATGACATCATCGTAAAGCCTCCAAACGGCACTGTTCAGCGTTTACCCAAGAGAGCCTGCGCTATTGATCATGATCAAACTTCTAAGTGACTGTCATACGATGACCTGCATTTTTAATTTGTATCCTGATGTAACGTAGAGCAGCTCCATGACAGAATTGTGAAACTATTTTTGGAGGACTTTAGAAGGCATGACACTTGCATTCCTGCTGAGTTAAGTCAAGTGGGAAAAGGGACAAAAGCCGTAGAACTTTGACATGAACAAATAGCTAAAAACAAAGAAATAAATTCATGAAAAATTCATGGTTTCATCGAAAGAAAGAAAGGAGTAGAAATGTTTCCAGTGAACACGATCAATTCAAATTCTGACAGCAAACACACACGGTGGGAAAATAAGGCAATTCTCAATCCTATCGCTGGTGAGCCTCCTGGTGAGTGTGCGTGAGCGATTGGCCAACAGGTTTGAGGTCCGAGTAACATTCCAGGACAGAGTTAGTCGGGCCCCCGTGCTCTTTGGAACAATCCGGCTCCACACGAGCATTTCTTTTCAACAATTTCCCTGCCAAGCCTGGACCATATGGACCACCGCGTCCCCGCTTCCTGAAGAAGGGAGGCCATGGCCTGAATCTCCGCTTTGGCCCGGGCACCAGATGCCCTAGCGCAGAGCTGGCATACGATTTGAAAGCACCGACAGAGCAGGACAGATGGAGGATGGCAGCTAATGATGGGATCATCGCCAGAGGCCAGCGTGCCAATCACTGTCGACTGTTGATTAAACGTGGCCGAGCGCAACTGAACTGAAAAAGGAATCGATCAGGTCCTGGATTCAGCGCCTTCACGCAACCGTGTTTTTCACAAATGACACAAGTCAACGAGAGCGCCGTCAAAACACTCTGAAAGATGTTTTTGTTTTGTCTCCGGTTTGACACACAGCTTGCGGTGGCGGTGGTGCTCACCTGGGAGGGTGGTCCCGGAGTCTCGGGCGAAGACAGGCTGGCCTGGCTCGGAACGCTCATCTCCAAGGTATCGACTTTTTCATACGTCCTCTTCTGCCTCGCCGGTATCTCGAGGGGGCTGGCGGGAGCATCGGCCGCCCCAGTAAGGTCCTCTTGGGATGAGCACCCGCCGGCTGGCACCCCCCCGCCTCCACCGGCGTACCACCTCCGCGGGTCTACGGGGGAGCGTGCTTGGGACGCAAGTGGCGTCTGGCCTATTTCCTGTTCCAGTCCCGCTCGCACCTCCCTCATGGTGTTGGAGCGACTGACGACTTCCCTCATTTCAGCCATCAGCCTCTCATTGAGGGCGCACAGCTCTCCGCTGCTGCCTACTGACCCCGGCCTGGCTCCCGCACCTCCAGCGGCTCCCATCCTTCTCCTGCTCTTTCGTCTCAAACTCGGAGAGGGCCCGGTGGAGTAGCCCGAGTCTTGATAGTTTGCCATTGCCTGCGGCGTCGAGGAGGTGAAGTCCTGCGAAGCCTGGCTGCTCTGCCTACTGTGCCGCGCCTCCATAGCACGCTGGACTGTGGCCTCCAGGACTCGCCAACTCTGCTTCTTATCCAGTGTACTCGGGCCTGGGGCCCCCGCTTCACCGGCCCGCAACAGGCCTCGAACTTGGGGCAAAGAGTGAGCCTGCGACTGGGCCGGGTTTGGGACGAGGCCCTGCCGGGATGTCGGCGAGGGGGTGCGTGTGGGTAAGGGGGAGCCGGAGAGGAGCTGCTTGGGGTCGACATTGATCATATGTTTGATGCACTCCAGGCCAGCTGGGCTATAGTCGGAGGCGGAAGGACCTCTCCTGTGCCGGGAACCTGGAAGAGAAGCACCGGGATGCTGGAGAAGTCGTGCTCTCTGGAGAGTCTGGGAGGGATTCGGGCGAGACGACTGTTGCCCATTGAAAAGGTGCGCTCCTTCCACCTCCATGTCGATCGGGGGTTCGTCGTATATGGGGCAGTCCGTCACTGGCTCGTCATAGATCGGGGCGCTGCAGGCATACTGCGGGGAGACTGGGCGCGGCGTGCTCGTCTGCGAGCGCTGAAGGAGCGGACTGGCTTGACTACTATCCGACGTCGCGACGCAAAAGCTCCCGTTGCTGGCTTTTCTCTGGTGATGGGCCTGGCGCGGGTCGGATGCCGCTTTGCCACAGGGGGCGGTCTTATATCCTTGGGTGGAGCTTAAACATCCTCCCTGGGCCTTCATGCCGGATGAGTGTTGGGTGAACGTGTTGCCTTTGTTGAGTGCACCGGGCTGGAGGAGTTGCTGCTGCGAAGCTGGGCTTGGCTGGTTCCGACTCATGCTGTTCACCTTTACCAGCATTGCTGCCTTAGAACCGGGTGTGGGCTGCCATCTTTGAGAGGCGTTCCTGAGGGAAAGACAGGCGCAAAGTCAATGAAAACGATCATAGAAAGCTGTTCATTCTAGTGAGCAACATTGCCACGGACGTTGCCTTGTTCCTATTACATCGGCAATTGTGGATGTCAAACAATCAACAACGAGCCAAGTTTGAATATTGGTTCAAACGCAGTAACAGTGGGAAACAACGGCAGGGATTTTGGATAGGATAGCAACAGGAGGTTCATGTTTGTCAAGTACTGCTATTTTTCATATGAAAGACCAAACTAACATTTGAAAAGTAAACAAAACCAACAAAAAAAAAAAAAACGGGTGGCCTTTAGAGAAGTCCGAATTGTAGGAGCACTCCGGTGAAAAGACCTTGGCTTCGGGCCAAAGGTTAATTCTTCTCCTTTTGGTTGTGCGGCTGGGCTAACTCCAAGCAATCTGCCATCAATCTGGTTGCTAGTTTGCTCTGTCGCATCACAAGCTGACCCTGAAATGAGGATTTATCGTTCAACACATTTGCCCTTCTGAAAGCATCTCCTCAATTCGCTTGAAAGGGCTCCCGAAATCAAGGTGACGCAGCATACATACTGGAAGCATGCTAACGGTCAGAAGAGGAACACACATGCACTTACCTTAATACGCTGTACTCAACGCTGACCTGATTGAGACCAAAAGGTGATCACCTCCTGTCGTGTTTATCCCATTGTAAATAATGACAGTTACAGAATCGCGGCAAGCTCAAGAGTCAAAGGCTTCTCCTTTTCCAAGAGCACTAAGAAAGAATCTTTGGTCGTAACGGCAGGAAGAGGCCTCAAAGGGAGGAGGGAATAAGCCGAAATGCCTCCCGCCCCCCGCGCTCCGTCCCACAACTCTGGAACAATGCTGAAACAATTCCCCTGAGGTCCAAAGTCCAACGGCAAACTTCCGTTAAGCCCTCCAAGCTAAAACGAACCTCCTCCCAGGCTCTTGAGTCACACCGCTTCTGCAGCTTGATTGGCTCCGTCCGAGCTTCCAACGGTCGCACAAAGACTCGCCGTTGAAATGATGTCGACCAACAGCTGGGTCCACGCCACCTGGCCCCTCACCAAGACAGTTTACCGCCAAATGCACAACAGGACACGGACGCGCGTGAAAACACGAAGATCTAAGGGAATTCGCCCCAAATCGCCAATGTTTGTTTGTTACACGTACGTGTGACACTGTATGCTAACGGAGTGGCTCGGGGAGCTTGATAGGGCACAGCCGTGACATTGACAAGCCACTGTTCGCACTCTTTGAAGCGCGCTAGGTTTTAGCACCGTGGTCACATCAGGCGGCGAGACAAACATGACACAATTGTTCCCGCCTCCGCAGTCAACACGCAGCTGACGACTTTCAGTTTGCCAGAGCAAGTCGTTCAAGAAACATCAAGGTTGCGCTTCCCAACAACACCGCAGACCTCACACGCGTGACCACGGCAAGCAAATCCCGCGTTCTTTAGCTGCAACCAAATCAGGCCCCAAACGAATCAACTTTGGGGCTTCATGCGAGGGCCCACACGAATCTCCCGTCTGTATTCTTGGCGATGCAAATGCGTGGGTGAGGGAGAACCCGAGAGACAAGAGAGGACGGCAGGGGCGTGCGTGAATGAGATGGGGTGGGGATTAGTCGTGGGAGAGCGCGGCAAGGGAATGAGCGAGAAGGCGGGCATTCCACAGAGCTCTTTCAAAGCGGACGCCGTGCCTGTGTGGGGGAGTCTCACACAATGCGTGGCTGCGCCATCGTCACGGAGACGGCAACGACGGCAAGGGTGCAAGGTGGGGGAGGAGAGGACTGAAGGTGAAGCTCAATCTTCAGAGTTGCTCAAAGATGCTCTTCAACAACACCACATAAGCCGAGACTTTCTTCAAACATAGATCGGCGTTTGTGGTCGTGTCAAGCGGCACCGCAGTTCATGATAGCAGCTCAAGAAAATGACAGCACCATTTGGTCTTCGAGCAAAAGGAAAGAATAAAGAATAGATCAATCACACCGACGATATGGGCGCACCAGTAGTGTCGAGCACCTTCATTCAGAACCTTACGCAAGCACATGGGATGAAAGGAAGCCAGAGGCCCTCTGGAAAACCTGCATCGAAACGTGATTGGCATCAGAGGCAGCGAACCAACTTCACGGTCAGCACACTTCACTGAGCCTCGGCAGCTCTGGTGTCTCACACCCACACGGCCCCATTTAGCCACGTCGATGCCGTGCGGTGACATTCGAGTCTTGCAATCGGCGGCGTCAAGTACCTGCCTACTTTGCAGTTGATACGCCATCGCGCTGTCATCGGGAGCCATCCCGACCACTGCCAGCTAAATTTCAAGCGAGCCAACACAATGAAGAGACATGGGATCGAAAACTCCCCAAATCAGACGAAAGCCGTTTTCCGTATACAACAAAAAGCTTATTTCAATACTGAATATTTTTGACCAATGTGCTTCTGCTACGCGACCGTTTCAGAACCGTGGCCAATGGGATCAAGAGTCTCTATGTGCAGGAATGAAACTGGACAAGACAAAAGCCTTTTGATGTGTGGCCTTTTCCTTCTTAAAAACATCTTCTGAGAACCACCTGTCACCCAACAGCTGAAGTGACACACCTCCGCTTGAGCCAAGATGTCTAGCGGCTGTGCGTGTCTTTGGCGGGGGCCGCCCGGGCGCCGCTGCCATGAGTGGCAAGCTGGGCCAAGGGATCACATGGATGGTCGAGCGGGAAGCAAACCACCTCTGATATGTCAAAGAGTGATCCTGTTACAGCACATTGTCCAACCTTCCAAAATAGTCCCAGAAAGTCTGAAAATGGCACAGTAGAGCACAAACAGAAAAGCACTATTTTGTTTGAAGAGCGGTATTTCAAGCTGTCCCAGGGGGCGGCCATTTTGCCACTTGCTGTCGACTAAAAATGACATCACGGTTGCTCGAGTAACAACCAATCATGGTTGAGCTTCAGTGAACAATCTAATTGCCCCACGGGGATAAAAATAAAGTTTTCTGACTTTGAATCTGAAACAGGGGAGCCGTGATCGGTCGTTACCTGAGCAAAACAGTAATATCGTTTCCCGTCGACAGCAAGTGGCAAAATGGCCGCCCTAAAAGCGAGCCACAAATGGGAAAATAAAAAAAAATTCTGATGAAGATGTCAAAAGGGACCAAAGCTCTTGCATGACACAAAAGCATTTGGTTCAAGTGAACTTTGTCGAAAGAGAGAGAGAAGGAAACCTAATTTGTTATTCCAGACACCCTCACAACATCATGGGTGGAAAAAGCAGAAAACGAGCCAACCACACCAAAAGCTGACAGATACAACTGGTATTTCCAGTGGACACAAAAGTGCAGTGGTGATATCCGAAAAGCACCTCAGAGTCCCTCTGTATACACACCAAATGTGACTCATTCTCAAACCTGTAAGAACACCCGCTTGTTTCCTAAATGAGCCAACCGATGATTACTTCTTCATGACTCATTGCCAGACAATTGCAAGCGCATGGGGAGTAGCTAGTTGTGTTTTGGCTTTTTACATCCACCCACCCCCCACCCCCCATACCTTCCTTTTTAAAAATGCCTCTGAACTCAAGAGTGCGGTTAAGAATTCGAGAAGGTGAGTCAATTTTCATGGAGTAGTGTCGCAGGTCCCTACGAAGTACATTTTCACGCATTTCCGTTTTTTTAAACGTACGCCGTCTCGCTAATGACAAAGCTTTGAGTCCACCCAGAGATTTGAACCTTTGGCTTTGGCATGGGAGCCTTTGCTAGTGGCTCGTTACACACCCATGACTTGCCCACAAGACAAAAAGCGCCGTGGCCCGCAGGTGAACCACGTAGACCGTTTTAAACCAAGCCGCCATCAGTCGGCTCGCGCGGCTCTCCTGAAGCTTGAAGGGCTGCAGAGGGAAGCCCACACGCACACTCTGACACGCAGTGACAACCCATCTCAATTGTCCTTTCCTTGAATACAGATGCACACAAACTGAAGTCAGGGTGAAATTCAAAGCAGATGTTCGGAACGAGGTTATGCCTCGCACTTCGGAATCTGACATCATGGGAAGAGATCCGCTGTGAACCACATGTGACAGACACGTTTACCTGCAGAAAGCGCAGCACTTGGCTGATGAGCTCCACAGACTCAAAGTAGCCCAAAATTGCCAGAGCAGGCGAGAAGACCTTGCCAACGAAAAACAGATCCAAAAAAATCTCCTAGCATGCGACACTCAATAGGAGCAGAAGGAAAGTCGGCGAGCCTTACTTAGAATATCGCGGTGGCGTGCTGTTTGGAAACATTTGAAAGTGTCTTATCTATTATGAGCAGATATTACTAGCCCTAAACAAAAGGAAACTGGTCGCGGAACAACCAGTGTTTCCAAAGCTTCACA
Organism: Hippocampus kuda; assembly: GCA_901007745.1. Taxonomy (NCBI): domain Eukaryota; kingdom Metazoa; phylum Chordata; class Actinopteri; order Syngnathiformes; family Syngnathidae; genus Hippocampus; species Hippocampus kuda. The sequence goes on along the minus strand of CAAKHF010006102.1, from coordinate 4,326 downwards.
GAGAACCGCTTTATTTTTTGTTTTTGTAGCAGCAAAGTCGACACTACGATAAGTTTCATTCCGAAGCTGTGACTAAGCAATTGCTCCATACGATCCGAAAAGATGGGGCCACAGAGACCGAGAGTCTGAAAAAGGCAAAGTCGCCCCGGCGCAGGGTTACTTGTTCGGAGGCGGCTGGAATGTAGCGCCTCGGCAGGCAACACTTTCTCTTCCCTCTCGTGTAACTGCACACACGCACATACTTTGGAGGCCAAACGGTATTTGATGGCCCGGAGCCGGGATTTGTTTTCGGGAAAAAAAAAAAAAATAATCTAATGGCAGTGGAGCAGAGGCAGCTCGGGGTGCCGGTCAGCACACAGAAGGACACTAAGCTAGTCGCGGTGGCCGTTTGCCAGACGAAACAGACGTGGCATGCGCGGAATCTAAAGGGTGGAGATTGGCGGTTTAGACGAGGCCACAACGCGAAGCAGACGACGGGATCGACTGTTTGGGGCCATTCTACGTCAGCCAAGCGAGGATAGATGGGAGAACGTTGCGCCGTGCGTGACCTACATGATAACTGAGCATTCTCCGCACTTGGTAGCCATTTGTTCAAAGAGCCGAATTTGGCAGTCGGAAAAAAAGCGCGGAACATGTGGAACTGCTCGATAAGCGAGGGGAAATGGAAACACAGTTTGAGACTGACCCAGCTGGTCAAATGTCAAAATAGCGCTTTGGGAAACATTCAAAAGCAATTATGACGTACCACGCCACATTGTACCGTCGCCATTTCCCCTGGCAACGCCATCCACGAATGATGAACCACGACTCCCACTCGGCTTCGAGTAGCAGCATTATCGGGGGCTCACCTCTGCGGTTCTCTGTGCTCATTGCCGCATCCGTCTGCCTGTGATCCGACATCCGCCGCCGGGTCCGGCTCCGGGTTGGAAGCCGCTTGCGCGCTCTCCGGATTGTCTCCGTCTCGCTCAGGCGGAAGCGCGCCCGGGCCCTGGCTCCCCACACTGCTGAGACTCCCGGCGGTGCCATGCGGGTGCCTCTCCGCACCCGCTCCCGCCCGCTCGGCCTCACTGCGGCGCTTCATGGCCTGGAGCTGGGAGAGGGGCACTATATCCGCCCCCTGCGGCCGATGCCAGACGGTGCGGCGCCCCGTAGAGTTGTAGTAGTAGAAGCGGCCGCTCTGGGGGTCAAAGAGCTCCCACCACTGGTTGCCATCCGCCTGGCGAACGGGAGCGCCCAGAGGAGGATTCCAGCCGCATTCGCCGGTGGTCAAGTTCACATACATGCGCTCGCGGGAGCGCGGCTCCAGGATCTCCACCCAATCAGAGCTGGTTCAAAACAAACACCGTAGAAGAAAAACAAACAAAAAAAATGTTGTTCGTTACGGAATATTGTTGTTGACTGACAGCAGGCATTATTCTCAGCCGTCGACAGAACATCTTTGAGCTTTCATGTGGACAGAAATTCAATTAAAAAAAAAAAAAAACTCTTATAGCCCTTTTCATTTGTGCGAGTGCTCGTTGCAGGCCAGTGCCCAGGTTCGCACCGGTTCTTTCTTTTTCCCACCACCGAAAGTGCCTCGAGCTCTAGCGCTGGTGCTTGAAACTGTGGTCATTGATGAGGGCAGCTATAGACGAATGACTCCCTGGACACATGAAAGTTCTGCACAAACTGTTGAGCGGTGAACTCCTACGCACCAGAAGAGCGATGGCGGATGTGCCCGGATAGCACGCCAGCTCCGACTCGCGGCCAACCTCATCATCAAAAATGATAAGCGTTTGCTGATTGCACATCTCTGGCTGTTACATACTACATACAAGTATAATCGATGCTGTGCTAAGTTGCCTAGCAGATGCTAACAGCACATTATTATCCATCCATCCATTTTCTTATCCACTTTATCCTCACAAGGGTCGTGGAGGTGTGCTGGAGCCTATCCCAGCCGTCTTCGGGCAGTAGGCGGGGGACACCCTGAACCGGTTGCAAGCCGATCGCAGGGTTGCAAGCCGATCGCAGGGCACACAAAGATGAACAACCATCCGCGCTCGCACTCACACCTTGGGACAATTTAGAGTGTTCAACAGCCTGCTATGCATGTTTTTGGAACGAGGGAGGAAACCGGAATACCCGGAGAAAACCCACGCAGGCACAGGGAGAACATGCAAACTCCACACAGGAAAGCCGGAGCTGGAATCGAACCCACGACCTCTGCACTGTGAGGTTGACGCGCTAACCACTCGACCACCGGGCCGCCCCCCACATGATTATCATTATTATTATTAATAGCGCAGGCACCCTCAGGTAAACGTCGATATAAGAGCAGTGACGTTTGGACACCTTCCAATGGCGTCATGACGTCGCTCCTACTTGGCGCTTTGCCAGTAAAAAACCAAACTTGTTCTTTGAAGGAACTTGTTCAGCACCAACTAAGCACAGCGGATGTTCTTTTTTTTGGGGGGGGGGGTGGCAACGGGCTATTGGTGTGGATCCAGATTTGTTCCCCCCCCCCCCTCAAAAACCAAGACTGAGGGCTTGAATTGTTTTCAACTACGCATGCAGGACGGATGCAGTGTAAAAACAAAAAATGCGCAAGCGCCACGTGCACGTGCGCATGATTCAAATGACGTCGTTTTATTTGGAAGGTACACGGCAACTGCGCGGTGATGGCGCTCGTGTGTTGGTCCCGAATAAGGTGACAGGTGGACACACAGCCAGTGAGCCACCAGGCATCGAGTCAGCAGGGCACAAAGACCAACACAGGCAGCCGAGTGCCACGAACACAAAAAGCACCGCGCTTGGCTACAATCACAGAGGAACAGCAGCCAACTCAGCAGAATAGATGTACACAACAAAAAAAAGGAGACAGTGGCGAGGCCCAAAAGTTAGCATACTGAAAATAGGGAAGGGGCCAACCTGGTTTCTAGAAGAGTACAAAGGGCACAGATAAGCCACACACAAAAGTCACACCATCAACTGCATTTCAAAACACGAAAAGGCAATTATAGCCTATCAACTCAATGAGAGCCGAGAACTGGAGAGACCTACAGAACATAATGCCTTTAACTACATGCCATATATCGACCCAAAAAAAAAAAAAAAAAAAAAAAAGTCGTTTGTATCTGCTGTGTGGCTACGTTCCGGCTCCTCTTGTTCTCGTTGCGTGTGCTCAACTGGGCTCAAACACGTGGATGGCACAAGAGGGCTGTAAAGGACTCCGTCAGTTAGCGTGGAACGTGTATAACGTGACAGATGTCTGAAGGGACTATCGTCGAACCTTGTTAAAGCGGACCTCGAGGGAACAGTATGTAAAAATATGAGCATGGAATCGAGTATAAACCTGTCAACTACAAATGTGCATGAAGAAAAAAATGGTTTTATAGGACATGAAACAAACGGCAGCATTCCTACTTCCACTCTGAAAAGATTCAGTCCGCAAATGAAAAGTGTCCCTTCCCCAGTTCAGGATGCGCGGCGCCCCGAAGGCGTTGACCAGCATCTTTGCTAGCCTCAAAATCTGCCATGAATTTGCCACCACTGCGGACGCTTGTCGAAATCGTCGGCTTTGCCTATTTGTCGTCTGGGCCAAACTTGGTTTGGGAGACTCCCTTTCCAAAGTGAGAGGCCATTCCGGCCTTCGCAGACAGCGCGAGTTGCTTCCGTTCACCAGACGTTTTTTCAGACGATGTGCGCCGTGCCTCCCCAAGTACAACAACGCTGCCAAGTGCCTCGGTAGAGTTGCAAAGCAACGGCGGGGAATCCTGCACCGTACATTTTGTTCATAAGAAAGGTCGCGGCGGCAGTTTACTTCCCACGGTTCGTTGTAGTGAACACGCGCACACACACACACACACACACACACACACACACACACACACACACACACACACACACACACACACACACAGTATTGTGTAAATGATCGGAGTGGATGTAGGGCTGTCAGCAACAAATCTTTGTCGAATTGATTATCCTATTGATTATTCCATCCATTACGGGAGCAATTGCCCTCCCTCCACAGAACAAAGGTTTTTGTTTTTTTAAACTCCCGTGTGGAAATTTTCTCTCCGAGCTACCCCAGCTCCGCTTTGTAGTAATTACATGGAACTTGTTTTTGTCCTTTGTTTTTCGTTCAAAGTAACCTCAAACCTTGGATCTTTTTCTCTCTCTGTATTCCTCACTGGCAGCCGTGGCACTTTGTCAATATGACCAAGGCAAAATACGGTCTTCCGAAGAACGTAGGCTGGAACGTTCTTCTCCCAAGTTCACGAATCTCTTTGTAAATTGGAACGGCTGTGAACGCCCCCCCCCCCCCCCCCCCCCCCCCCCCCC
>CAAKHF010006101.1:29951-35453 GCA_901007745.1 Hippocampus kuda | reverse complement strand
AGGACATTATTTTGCATTCAAGTGTAGTAGTTGTGCGTGCGTGCGTTCGCGCTTGTGTGTGTGTGTGTGTGTGTGTGTGTGTGTGTGTGTGTGTTGTTTGTGAAGAAAGAACACGGATTCAGATCAGTTGTCTGCCTGTGCCTTTCTTTGTCAAGTAAAGAGCAACAGCTGCCTTTATGCTTTTTATATCCGATGCCACATCTTGACGCGGTGGAGTCACAGCGGGGTGCTCAGAGAAGAGTGTTTCAAACACAAGCTGCCTTTTTGTCACCGTCGTCTCCGAGCAAACCATCAAGGGACTTTGATGGAAAATGATGTCTGACTGTAACTTGTCTTGGCTCGACATAAAGACAAAGAGGCTCTTTGTCGCAGACTCGAAAAAGCTTTTTTTTTTTTTTCCTGTTGGACTATTCTGTTTACACAACCAATGAGCTTTGTCTCAGTGTCACACCAAAGATATGGACAACTTCAAATACATAGCACTGTGCAAAACCTCTTACTGTATATTCGACTGTAAAAAACAAACAAACAAACATTAATTTCTACAAAGTAGTTTGAGAAGAAGAAATTGCACAGGGCAGATGCATGGAACACACTAGACAGGGTCTTCCGAATAACACAGATGTCACTGTCACCAATTTTAAAAGCAGATTGAACAACATACAGTATATATCCTCTGTAAATGCTTATCTTTAGTAGCGTGGCTGGAGTGTTGGAGACTGTCACTGACATTGCACATGAGGGACGGTGGGCGATTAAAACGTTTATTTCTGGTGCTGCTGGTCTATAAATCGCTGAATGGTTTTGGGTTAAAGAAATGGAATATAAACCTATCGGGGCCCTGAGGTCTGTGGACTCGGGTCAGTTAGTGGAGTCCAGAATTCAAAGCAAACATGGTGAAGCAGCATTTAGCTGTTATGTTGCTCGCAAATGGAATAAGATACCAACAGACGTCAAGTCAGCCTCAAATATAAATGCTTTAAAATCCAGGTTAAAAATGAAGAGTATGCACTTTTTTCATACCTATTGTATGATCGAGGTCTTTCAAAGCATTTTTAAAATCATGGTCCCCAAAATCACGTTCTTGCACTGTACATTCTGTTAAGTTGCTTTTATTTCTTTCCTTTGCTTTTAAATGTCTTTACCTCTTTTGTTTGTAAATGTTTTAAATGTTGTTCTTTTAATTATGTGAAGCATTTTGAGTTACCTTGTGAATAAAATGTGCTGCATAAATAAAGCTGCCTTGCCTACAATTATATATTTTAATCAAAAAAATGTCTTGAATTTGTAATTAATAAACAACACTTTATCCAATACACGCAAAATAAATACTGTCACATACTAAAAAAAACAAGAGTGAAATTGAACTTGTCAAAAATATTCAATGATAAATAAACCTTAGATATTACAAATTGCCTCATAAAAAGTTTAACAATAATAAAAATAATAATAATGGACATTATGTAAATCAAACAGTACATATAGCATATCCCACAGGAGAAATGCAACAAGAGAATGAAATCATGATAAAATGTCAAAAGCATTTTATAAATATGTATTGATACTGGTATCTAAACTAACACACATACATAACGATGTCCATGATCAGTGATGGCTCACCTGATGTAAGCAACCAGGAAGTGGAGGACAGGCGCGCTGCCCTCGCTCTCCCCTTGCTGCCACGACAACGCCAACTCTGTGTCGGATATCGCCACGACAATGGGCTCGGTCGGGGGTGAGGGCGGCATGCACGTATCTGATGGCAGATGATGAATTCAATAAATCATGATCGCATCAGATACATATCTCGTTTGTAATTTTGTCTTTTTACCCCCCCTCCCCTCCCACAACCCCACCCTCACCATGCGAGGCTGTGCCGACGTCTCGAGGCATACTGGGTCGACCCTCACCGGCCCAACCGTAGGCACCAACGCTCACTCGGTACTTGGTGTTGACCTTTAGGTTGCCTATATCCACATCCTTCATGATGTACAAAGGAAGCGTCAAACAAGATGAGCGTGTGGCAACGAGATTGGGCTGACTCCATTTTTGTCACTTTTAACCAAGATATATCAACGTCCCAGATTTCACTGCAGCCATAAAACTTTGAGTGAGTCTCGTGAAATTACAAAAAAGGGTTCAGCTCATTCTAGTTCTCTGTTGCTCAGATAAAATGTGACACATACAAAAAGGAAAGGTTACTTACAAAGTTTGCCTGTCCATCAAATTGGCCCTTTGGATTTAAAAAAACAAAACAAAAGAAACACAAGATACTGATGAGTGCTTTAGTCAACAGTCAATCAGCCGCTTTTGAGGGTTGGGCTAGTCTGCTCAACCTGCCCCTTCTACTGTGGAGTATCACATTGTGCTTCTTTTTGTGATGTCAGACTGCAGGCAATGGTCATCAGGTAACGTTTCATAGTGTTTCTTTCGATGCAGTTATCAGTTCAGTGGTGGGTACATCGTTCCAACTTTGATACTGAAATCAATACTTGCACTGTTTAATTGAACATGGGTCATTATCATTTTTGATATTTTTCAAGGGATGGGGGGTGAGCTATCCATCCATTTTCCGATCTGCTTATCCTCAGAAGGGTCGCGGAGGGTGCACACACTCACACCTCTGGACAATTTTTGAGTGTTCAATCAGCCTGCCATGCATGTGTTTGGAATGTGGGAGGAAACCAGAGTACCTGGAGGAAACCCACACAGGCCCGGGGAGAACATGCAAACGCCATGTGGTACTTCTGCACTGTGAGGTCAACACCCTAACCACTGGACCACCGGGCCTGGTGAGCTATTTAAACAATATTGTGTTTTCACAAACAATATTTTAACCCTCTCATGCACCCTGTAGCCTGATAACATGATAAGTTGTCCACTGTAGTAACCGCTGTCCCTGAAAGGGTTAATGTGCTTTTTTTGGCGGGAGTGATTGTTTTAGGCACTTGGTTCATACATGAAAATACATCAGTGAGAGGGCATTGAAAAAAATGGCCTGGTGCCATTTTATTAGCATTAATACCTTTTAAGCATTTTGTATTCACCTGTATACTTTGTCCATATTCTGTCCTGGGTATTTAATTAATTATTCATTCCAAGAAAAAAAAAGATATCACAAAACACTTAAAGGTCATAAAAATTTGAGGGGGAAAAAGTATTTACCGGTAAATTAAAAGTATATCCACAGAAAAAAAATTTAATGGGGAAAAAAAATCAATAACATAATTTTTAAAAACTTGAAATAAGAATATCTGTGCCATTATTTTTTATCATAAGCAGTATGATTACTGGTGACACTGGCCTTATATTTTCCTGATCAATCAAGCGGATGCTTGATGCCAATTTTTTGAGCGCTATGACAGAAGCTCAGAATAATAAGGCTGGCATCAAGCACCAAGTATCCAACAACACTGCAGCTCTGCTAACTATTGCTCGCAACAAGAAGGACTCACCGTAGTTAGCATATCCAAACTAAGAGGGACGTCCATTACAGAGGCCGTACCCAGGGGATGGCCATTTTTCATTTCTGTGTAGAATACCTGAAATACACACAGGGAGATCACCTAAACACAAGAGCAAAAGCCTCTGCCAAGGCTTGAATCAATGTGGGAACAGTCTCAAAGAGCTAAAATGAGGTTTTGTTTTAGTAATTAGCAATAAGATATCGTACATAAGAGGTAATACAGACGCTATGTTTAACTGTGAGTTGTTTGGAAGCTAGGTGAAGCTCGCTGACTAATCCTCTTAGTGCGGACATATGGTCAGGGCACACACTGATTCACTCTTTGTTAACGGGTGATGGAAATTAGGAAGGACGCAAAGAAGGTCAATTGGGTGAGCTACAATTAGTGTACACAAACAAATACTCCGTGATATAGGCACGATAAGTATTTAATTGACCGTTACGAATTGCGTCGATTGGGCAGAACCGATGGTGGATTAATCGCATCTTTAGTATTATGCTGGTGTGAAAACAGGAGTTCAGAACATTCAGCATGAGACAAATGAGAAAGCGCTCGCTTGGTGAAAGCATGAATGAGGCAATCAAGAAAATAAGAATGATCAATATGAGCACAAAAAAGCACAAACCCATGGACTCAAATCCAGTCGGAAAAATGAAAAGCTAACCAGTGACCAGCTTGCTAGCACCAGGAGCTAACATAGCAGTCCACGTCTTCACTCTGTGCTTTTTGTCAAACAATGCTAACGGATGCCATGCTAATGCTAACACACAGAGTTCATCTTTTGATGTTGGCTGAAATGAGGTCGAGTGAGGCACCACTTCAGTGCATGGCACAGAGAGCTCAGCCATCAGAGGTCTGTTTCATAAAAACATGGTGCTAAATGGGGAACCCATCCAATTTAAAAAAGCAATTGGACGCCTCAAGGCCACAGTGCTGCGTGGATTCCATTTGACAGACACTTTAAAAGCCAGCCGCGCGACGACTGGCTCGCATTGACAAAACACACAATAGAAAAGAGTGGAAACTGTCATCTCTTTTATGCTTTGCAGTGACGTGAATGGCAGTGCAATACTTTGGCATTTTTTATTTTCTTGATTTTTAAAGAGAATCACATGCATATAAAAATTTAAGAGCAAAATCAAATATAAAGACATTTGAAATTCATTATTTCAATAGTGCAATGATACTTAAAGGAGAAGTCAAGTCAAAAATGGTCTTTACAATAATATGTTCTATGCACAGCACGGTAATCGACTGGTTGGCGCCTCGGTCTCACAGTGCAGAGGTGCAGGGCTTCGGCCTTCCTTTCAAAAGTATACTGAACCTATTCAAGATCAATGTGCCGGTATGTATTTTTATTCATCTAGATTTTTTTATTAGAGTGGCATTTTATATTTATTTGAATTTGAGTTTATGAAAATTATTTCATAATTTTTTTAAACTCGTTTGCATTGATTTACCAAAACCTTTAAGTATTCAGGGTATTTTTTATTTTCACTAGGATGTATCCATTAACTTTCATTTGATCATTATTTTTAATATTAATTTTTAAATTTAAAGACATTTCTGGTACATAAAAATAGACATTGTTGTTTCCATAAAATGCATATTAATAAATGCAAATTATGTTCAATAATTAATTAGATGATATAAGTGACTAATAAATATTCTTGTTCAGGTTATTTATTATATATTACGTCATACAATTTCGCATTTTAATGAATTCATTCATATATTAATTATCTAGCCTACTGACTTTAAATGTAGTTAAAAAAAACATCTATCCATTTACTTTCTACACTTCAGCTCAATAAGAATTTAAAGGCCAAACTTCAGAAGTGCAGTTTTGCTTTTTTGGGGTTTGTTTGTTTTGGTAACGTACACACAGAAAGCCACCAGTGGTGTGGACCATGGAACAGGAAATAATATAGTTAAATAGAAAATAGAAACGAGTGGCAACCTTGTAGCCGGTGATGGTGCTAACATGTCGCCGCGGCATCTTCCATCGCACACTGATGGCACTGCAGTTGACGCT
>CAAKHF010006101.1:12451-24951 GCA_901007745.1 Hippocampus kuda | reverse complement strand
AACACGTGGGGACACAAACACGATTCATCCCGACTTGCATCAGCTGGCTTCCATAAATCACATTACGTTGGAGCTGAAGATTTTGCATTATGCGGGACTTGGGGAAACAATACATCTTCCTTGAATGGTTTTAATGAGGAGGGGGGGAGGGGTAAACAAAACCAAAACGCTTGTACATTCTGGATTTAATATGTCACTTCTATAGAATATGTCTGTCTATACCTCAGCCAACAGCTGCATGCTGTTAGACTTGATTGAAGCTAAACAAACAGCTTTTAATCAGTCCTCCGGGAAGGAAACTTTTTTTCCCCCAAATAGAAAATAATGCTAACTGTCATCCTTTGTTTTAGACCTTACTAAAACACTTAGGTGATCTTTTCAAGCAAAAAAAGAAATGGATCAGTCAAATAAAACTCAAAGTAAAAGCTCTACTTAACATCTTCCAGTCAATGGAATAGTTGTGTGTTTACTGACGCCTCAAGGTGTGTTAGAGCTTTTACGAGAATTAGTATGTGTTGTGCAGTGAGTAGTAAATACTGTATCTTAGAATCTACTTCACATCCAATACATGCACCCATACTGAGTATCCTGAGTAATTATACACTTACACAAGCACACTTTCACCATTAACGTAAACTATAACTACAGGGTCTTCCGAGAAGGGTTTTATGCCGACCATTTTGATACCTATCATGCAAGCGTGAGATCAGCCGATATCGATATTATTGCTACTCTAGCCTGCAGCCCAAACAGTAAGAGGACAGGAGATTGTCATCCCTTTAAATAAACAGCCATGACTTGCCTGAAATTCCTTCAACTCCTTTCATGCTGATGTCAGCCTCTTTGGAGTCTCCCTGACCACCAGTTTTTTTCTCGTCTTCTCATCAATTTTGGACGGACATCCAGTTCTTGATAACACGACTCTCTACTAGACATAATTACACACAAACACAAACAAAGCACACAGCAGTAAGACGTGGGTCCATGGTAAGTGAGCATTTTAAGCATTAGCATCCCAAGTATTGCGTTTGTGTTTGTTTGTTTGTTTGTTTGTTTGTTTGTTTTTTGCAATACTACTTCAGAAAAATAAAAATATCACCAAAAAAAAAAAAAGTCCGAACATGTTAGCTCACTCCTTTGCTGCAAATGAAATGCGGGCGTACAAGTTATGTTCGCTTGATTTAGTTGACACAATACCGAGTCATTGTTGTATCATATATCATATTTATGTGGAGCTGTGTATTTCTGATGAGGGGGTGTATCAAATGTCATGGGGAGAGGGGGGGGGGAGTCAAATAGCAGCACATACTATGTCCCACTGATTGGAAGCACATTTTTGACTGACCTGTGGAGTCTCCACCCACCCGGAATGGATCGCCACACGTCACCAACGCACCCCATCACGCCTCCTGTTTTTCTCCTTCAGTGTGGACTTGAACTCAGTGGGAATGCATGTCTGACGGACTTCTGCAAAACAGTTTTTTTTTTTTTTTTTTTTATGAGGAATCCTTTGGGAAGCGCCTCTCTCTGCCGAATGTTAGCTCGTTCCGAGGCGCGCCATGTCCCGCTGCCGGACCCGAGCGGACCATGACGCTATGGCATAGCCTGACCACTTGTTTGATTGTGCTCGGAGTCGTGCACGCCGGCCCGGGACCCCCGGGGTTGGTGCTCGTCGCAGAGGAGAGGCCCCTGGAGAGCCCGCCGCTCCGGTTTCGCCTGTCATTCACTTCGCAGGGATTCAGCGAGAGCCAGGAGGACGTGGACCACCAGACAGACGCTTGTAAGGAAGAGCTTGGGAGGCAATAAGTTACTGGGGGAATACTGAGAGAGTCCAGCAGTCTTGCTGATGTCAAAAAAAAAAATGTGGCAATGCTCAGAGAAAGCCTTTTCAGACTCATATCATTAAAAAAGCGGGAAGGCTGGAAAAGACACTGTGTTGCACGACTAAAGTATTTTAGCCAGTATGCTGAGACAAGCATTCATATCATACTGTTGCATGTCTAAACTATTTGGAATGGGAATGCTGAGAGCCAAATATTCATATTACCATGGTAAAAAAATGTGGTTGATAATGTTAAAATAAAAGCAGTCATTTTCATGTTAGTCATGTTCAAATGTGAATACCGAGCGACACATTCACACAACTGCAAGTTTCTCAGTCAGGATGCTGAGATAAGCGTTCGCAAAAATACGAAATGTCTCGATGGTACAACATGGTAATGAAACAGTCATCCTAATGTTACTATTGGGGTAAAAAAAGACATTGACATAAAAAAAATGCTGCTTGCAAAAAGTATTTCAATGGGAATACATTGACACTAATGCTACTATGATTAAAAAAGAAGGAATGCTGAGAGACAGGTATTCGTAAGGTTGCTATGTTTAAAAATACAATGTAGGAATGCGGAAAGGCAAGCATTGCACTGTTGCAAATCCAAAGTATAACATTTTAGTGGAAATGCAGCAAGACAAACAGCTGGTGAATACTTACAATCAATTGTTGTGGTGTCCAAAGCTTTCTGGATGATTGTTGAGACACAATATCATCATGGGAATTTTAAAAGACAAGCATTCCCACTTACCGGTACTTTATTGTGTATCCCAAATTTTTATGACATGAATGCTGAGAGTCAAGCATTCACACTCATCTTACGATGGTAAATAATTGCTGAGAGACAAGCACTCATGGATGGATGTTCTTGTTCTCTTCATGACGTGATTACGGCAATGATCCGTTTTTCCTTTAGACATTATGGAGGAGGCTATCCCAGCCGACTTTGACGAGGCCGACTTAGTCCACGTGACCGTGAGCAGAATACGAGGATCACCCAGCGAGTCCTCCCTGACTCAGCGGATGCCCCAGTCTGATCAGAACCGGAGGAACCGATCCAGACGGGAGAGGACGACCGGGTCGAGTCGGAAAAGGATCCCGGGTACGAAGGCACAGAAGGCACGGAAGGCAGGCGGCAGGCGAGCAAAGGGCTGCTCGCTCCAGCAGGTCCACCTCAATGTGACCGACCTGGGCCTGGGCTACCATTCGGGCGAGGAGATGATCTTCAGGTACTGCGCAGGACCCTGCAGGAAGTCGGAGACGAACTACGACAAGATCCTGCGCCACCTGGCCCGCCACGGGAGGTTGCCGGCCAAGGACGCGCCCCCGCAGGCCTGTTGCCGGCCGGTGGCATTTGACGACAACCTGTCCTTTCTGGATGATAACCTGGTCTACCACACGCTCAGGAAGCACTCGGCCAGAAAATGTGCTTGTGTCTGATCAACTTTTTTCATACAGCATCAACCATCAATCTACACCTTCTCCTTCATGTATGCCTCAGACACGAAAGAGGTTTCTACACTCTTCTGTGTCGACAGTATAGCATCTATGGCACGGTCCAATGGGAAAAGTATCTCCAAATTTCCATGTGTAGTTATTTGATGATCCAGAAAAACTAAGATGGAATGGATGGAACTCGTGCACAATATGTCCAAATTTTGTGGAGGGCTGGGTGAAGTTGGGGTTCAGTCCAAGGAATATCGGATGCTTTTTTTATCCAATTGACCAATTGGGTACTTTCGGGCAGGAGGCAGGGTACACCCCGAACTGGTTGCCACCCAACCGCAAGGCACACAAATAGACAAACGATCAATCATACTCACAACAATTCACAATCACATCTCGGGACAATTTAGAGTAACCTACAATGCATGTTTATGGAATGTGGGAGGAAATCGGAGTACCCGGAGAAAACCCACTCAGTTATGGGGAGGACATGCGAACTCCACACAGGGAGGCCGGGGATGGATTCAAACCCACAAACACATGAAAAACATAGTTTTTTTTAATACAGAATCTTTTTCTTTACAGATGGAAGAGGGAGAGGTGGGGGGGGGCAAATCCATGCATCTCCAGAATCAAGAAAAACTAAGAAAATATAATCACTTGAAACTCGTGTATCGTCATGTTTGATTATTTTCTTAAAGTGGGAACAAAAAAAAAATACATTTATTGCTCAAAGCCTTTCGCATGCATTTTAATCCCATGTATTTTTTTTGTTGGGGGGGTGTCAGAAAGATGAACTTTGGAGATACTTTTTACTGGAGAGCAAGCATATAGTATGTATTTATGAAAATGGATGTATTAACTTATTCATATTTATTTTGGTTTTTATAAAATGAAAACATGTTCATTCGTGTCGTCGCATCTTTCTTTGTGGAAAACGTCTGCTTCACGTTTTGAGCTCTTTGCAGTAAAACGCAGGCAAACACCCAAAATTCAACAAAACTAACACAAAACAACTCAGACTTGCTATGCTTTCTGGAGAAAAACATCGTGATCCACTGTACTTTACTCAAAGCTTCAGAACTGAGCGACTAAGAAAATTATATCCCCTCCTCAATTGGCCTTTGTTCACTGGAACAAACGCATCTTGTTTTCCATAAACAACAACTTGACAATAAACACTCCCACCTGTTGGGAATCCTTTTTATCAAGCCAAGCTGTGACGTCTTCTGCCCATAACATCAATATAATAAAGATGTTGCTGGCTTGGTAAAAATATATATAATATTTTTTGGGGGGGCGGGGGAGGCAGGCAATCCATCTGCCAATTGTTTATGATATTGTCTGCTGTGGATGTCAATTTCTACAGAATTGAATGAAAATAGCAAATTTTTGCCCCATGTTGAACTCTCGAGTACACTTACAAGCACGAAAAATCTGAACACAATCAGAATTAAAGTGTGAATTCTATTTTGTGAGCAAAAAAACACCCGATTTCTGAATCCGGTGGGTGACTAACTGGCTCGAAAGATGTCTTTATAAAAGAGACGTAAGAAGGTGATAACTGGTGAAGCTAATGAGTGTGGTTTCTATTTGATCCGTACGGCATGAGTGTAGTCACTTGAGCTCAGTTTACCTGCGACTGGTTTTTGAAATCTGCTGAACTTATTGAGGTCATAGCGTGACAAAAAAAGTTTTGTTTGCGATTGAGCAAACTACTTCGTAGCTGCTGACGAGAGAGTCAAAATGAAACAAATGCAACAAATCATCCCTGGAACACCGGCAAGTCATACCTTTTAGGACCAAAAAAATACCATGATTTAAAAAAAATAAAGAAAGAAAAAGTCTTCTTAAATTCAGATATTTGAAAGGAAAAATACCAACAATTATTAAAGAATGGCGTATTATTGTTCTTTGGGGAAAAAAAGGGATAAACTAATTACATATGGACCAGGTGAGCCATGACCTTTGACGGTTCATTTTATGCGATGAAATTGCAGAACATGTTAATGTTCACAAAAGTTAATCGTGCTTATATGTTATGACAAAAGAGCAAGATTTTATGTTTGGGAAAACACGTTCGGGCAAAAATAGGCCTTTGCAGTCGGACGTAGGTGTCAAACTTCTGCAACACACCTGATTGAAAAGATCTGATCATCAGCAAGCTCTGCAGGAGATAACTTGTTTTGTATAATATGAAGCTGACATTCTTATTTGCTCTTTCTAGAAATTAAATAGGGGAAAACTAAAAATATTAAAATCGGATTGATTTTCAGACCATATCAGCCAACTCTTAATTTATCACCTTGTGTGAGGACTGTACTATCAGAATCAGCTGGTTTACAACTCAGTGTGTAAAAGGAGGAGGCAATTCGAGAGAAGATCATGTCATTAGCACCATGACTCTCTTGCGCTTTTGTTCAGAGCGTCAAACGAGCTTGTAATGAACGATCACGTTTCCGTTAGTGGATCGCCTGGCCAACAGGTGCTGAATACAGATTTTTTTTTTTTACGCTATATGTGCTAAACATAAGCACAAGTTTGCATTCAAATAAGTTTTTTTTTCTTTATATTTTGCACAGTGTACTTGAGTGCCCAAAAAGCCAGCGATAAAGAAAATGATATTGAGCACATCATGATCTTGCAACCAAGCTGTGGGTTGAGGACAAAAAGAGGCACTTCCTATGTCATGTTCACAGGGGTTGTCGTGAGTGAGTTACAGTCGCGGCAGCGAAATGCAACCTGTGAGGCATTTGACCGCATCATTAAATATTGAGATGAAACCAAAGGATAGGTTGCCCTAGGTGTCGGTCTGACACCTGTGCGGCATCATTTGCTTTTATTTATTTCTAACACATACAAGTGTAAAGGGAAGTTAACCAAAATAGTAAAACAAATAAAACTATACACTACTAAAAACGACTCTGCCTGTGAAGACACCTGACGGACAAAATGGAGAGAGACCAGGGAGCACCCACATACTGCCCATTAGAGGTATTGCTGTAATTTGAGTGCTTTACAAGAACATCCTGCTTGTAATTTTCCCACTTGTTGGACTCTGACAAGAATTAAGTCATACTTTCTCTCCCCATATGTGCTGTATGTAACTTTATTTGAGAAAACATTGTTTTCAAAATATGTCCCCCCCCCCCCAAGAAGTCGGTATGTTGTGAAACTCAAGTTAAATGTTCCAATTTATCGAGAAAATTATATTTTAATGTGTAAAATTCAAAACTGTTCCAGCAGCACTATGAATGATGTCTGAATCTTATGGGAATTAAGTTGCTTTTTTTCCTTCGGACGGAATTTTTTTTTAAAAAAATCTGGAAAACCATATTTCAAGGGAAAAAGTACTAATTTTACAATATTTTTCTCTTACATGTTCATTTTAAGGAAAAAGTGTGACACTAAAGAAACATTTTTCCCAGGAGGGTAAAAAAAAAAAAAAAATCAAACTGATAATCTTATTTTTTTTCCTCAGAAAAAAGTGGTAATCCAACAAGAATGATGAATTCCTAATCCAAATCCTATTTCTTCAAGAAAAAAAAATTCAGGAAAGGGCACAATATGAAATACTACTGTTATTTCCTTTCAAGAAATTAGTCTCGGGGGTTAAAAAAAAAGTAGTTATGACAGCAAAGTGTTTTGAATCATACTTAATAGCATTGTTCATATTGTGATCAGCTGGACCCGTTCTATGGTTATGCCAACACTGGTACAGAATACAGCTCACGGAAAAGAATTCCCTATTTTTCCCCAGAATGTTCTGAGCTGAACTCCCAACTCGTAGCATTTTTGGCCCCTTTAAACGCAACGAAGTGTACCGTGGCTCCAAGGGTGACTTGTTCATGTGTGTCAGCAGGGCGGCTGTGTGGGAAAACCGGAGTTGGTACTTTGGAGGATTCGAAGCGTTAGAAATGTGGTGATGCACGCAGCAGACGCTGTCAGTGCATCATCGCTACCGCCGGCGTGCATTCCTCTCATGGTTTCCACATGTGGCAGCTGAGGCACAGAGTGGAACTGCTCTAATCTTCTCTGTAAACACTGCACTGCTCCCTGTGTGTGTGTGCACCCCAAGAGGCAAAGCAGACCTCCAACTCCCTATTCGTGCCACCCCTCTGCAGGGAAAATTTGGATATCATCTTCAGAGGTGCTCATCACGCACAATCCAAATGTTAGTAAGACAAGGTCATATTTTATCTACCTTCTGATTGAGAATCCATAATCATGAAATTGTTTTGGTACAATGAGAGGGTCTCCGGGGCACTCTTCCTTGCAGAATTGTTTTGATTCAACGGCACTTGAGATTTACAGAATGAGTATCCTTTTGAAGGTCATGCCTGCACAACATTTCAATGAAATTTAAGTCCGGTCTTTGACTAGGACACACCAAAATCTTTTTTTTAAGGCCTTCAGAAGTTGATTTAAATCATTATCCTGTTGCAGAACACCACCTGTGCTTCATGTTGAGGTGAGAAACGACTGGCTGAACTTTATTCCTCAGGATATTCTAATGAAGAGCAGACTTTATGCTTCCGTTAAGCACAGCAAGTCGTCCAGGTCCTGTAGAAGTATTGCAGCTACAGACTATCACACGACCATGTAGGACTCTTAGTATGATGTTCTTTTTCTGAAATGGTGCAGTACATTTACGCAAAATGAGCCTTAATGTTCTTTATGGTCACTGATAGTTTTCACCATTTTTGCTCAGTCTCTTCCTTGTTATCGAGTCATGAACACTGACCTTAAATGAAGCGAGGGAGGTCTGCAGTTTTTTTAGACATTGTCTTGAGTGTCTTTGTGACCTCCTGGATGAGTCGTTGCTGGGTTTGGAATCATTTCTGGAAGATGGCCACTCCTTTGAAGGTTTGTCACTGTTCCATGCTTCTTCACTTAGTAGACAATGGCTCTCACTGTGGTTCACTGATGTCCAAAAGCTTTAGGAATTACTTTATAAAACATTCCAGACTAATAGCCGTCACTTTCTTCATTTCTCATCTGTTGCTGAATTTCTTTGTATCTTGGCTGTCAGAATGTTCGGAAGGTGACGGACAGAATCGGACTCTATAAACGTAGACTGATAGTTGTCAACTCGAGAAATTTCATGAAAAAAGAGGCGCGAGGCCAACAAAGTACAAATAATGACGTTGGAACAATAACCAGGATAAAACCAGCAAAAAGCACTTGCAAAAGGCAAGGAGAAGATCAAAGGAAATAGCTTGTCACAAAAGGACAAGATGACCAATCCACGACAAATACACACCAAGAATATCTTTACAAAAAAAAAATTAAATACAACTAGGAATACTACTTGCATGGAAAAATACAAAACGAGGCAAGAGAACGATGTCGCAATAACGTTGAACGGCTCGAACACAACATTTGAATAATGGCTTGAGCAAGGCATTTATCTGGCCCCTAATGGTCGGACTGAGCGTCCTGAGGTCGTCCGTTGATATGATGATGGGTGGCAGGTGTGCAGCTGGACGGACAGGTCCACTTCTGCCCCCTGCTGGAGACTTAACGGAATGTAACCATGACAGTGGCATTTTGTTCCAGCATTTTGAGATCGTTTTTGGCCGACCTCATTTTTTCCTCTTTAATCTCTTTGATTTCTGGATTGAATAGGTCTGGAGGTAATCAGCCTTGGACGGGGTCGGTGAAAACGAACTGACAAATGTGATTAACCACAGTAGATTCATGATTTAACACTTAAGTGGATTTGAAAATGAATGAGAAGGATGAATGGATTTCTCAATCGTTGCTCATAAATTCCTCTGTGCCTAATTTTTTTTCTGCGAGGCATATCAAGAACAATTGACAGTGTTACGACTGAAAGATAATTGTCCCATTTAAAATGCCACATTGGTTTGCAATAAAAGTTAAGATAATGGCAAATGTTTGACATATGTCTACCAACACGCATGAAACGTTTTGTTAGCACGTATAAAAAGCAAAAATGTTCACATATTCTGCAAAACACAAACACTTATACAAATCCATACAAAAGACATTCATAGAGGAGAGTACGTAATGATGAGCCAAAAGAGAACATGCCAAAAAAAGCACATACCGCTGTTCATAAATCTAGTGATTGTCTGCAAACGCTCGAGGCAACAAATCCTCGGACGACGTCGCCCAAATGTTTTCTCATCTTCATCTGTGGGAAAAAAAACGAACAGTGGGAAATCAAAAGGAGAAAAATGGTCTAAAGTGGGCGGCCAACAGACGGTTTTAATGCAATGGGATGAGGACCTACCCATCATAAACTATCTAGATTAATGCAGTAAATCAAAAATTACACAAGATACACAATCCACTTTTACTTTATACTGTACTATGAATGTTAACTTTGTTATACATTCATATAGTCATTAGTCTCACACAGCAGGTGATGTTAATCATGAAGCTTATCATGCTGCTGATGGTGTTGCGGTGTCATTTACACGAGACTGCAATTAACGCGTATTTTAATAATTGATTAATTGTATTTTTAAAAATCCATCCTTTTGTTCAAAAATAAGACATTGTTTCAAATTGACAGTGCAGAAAAAGCACGGGCTGGTCTGTAACAAGTCAGAAAATAAGGCAAAAATGTTGAGCATTGTTTTCCAAAGTAAAAGCAGATGTTTGCAAATGTGTTGAATTAAAAAAAAAACAGAGATAAACATGAGAGACTACAGAAATCGGAGCACATTTATTGTTGAGGGGCAACAAAATCTCTCTTTTTTTAACAGCTGCAGCTGTTGTGAAAGTGCTATACAGTATAAATACAGGTGAGTTGGGTTGAGAATAACATTTGTGAATTTAGGGTTACGTTTAATTTGTCTGAAAATAATTCATTAATCCTTTCAGGGACAGCGGTTACGACAGGGGACAGCTTTTCAGGTTCCAGAAATAATTACAAACACAATAATAAACCAATAAATACCCCTGACAGTGTCAATCAAAATTGAGCATTCGAATTTAATATGTGCAATTGTACCAAATGATGCAGCCTATGAACTATTCAAATCGATGGAAAAAAAAAACGAACAGCTGCTGAAATTGTCAGACAAATCAAAGAGAAAATTGTGTTAGACTGTAAAAAATATGTCCTCGGGTATTTCTGAGCTGCCAGTTCCCTGTCAGACATCTGTTTCACCTCCTGCAGGGTGAAGCCAGGCTGAAATGGATCCCACCACAAAGACATTGAATGGCTCACATGGCGAAAACACGAAGCAACCAGTTTAAACATCACACACTCGCAACCTCGCCGTGACCTTTCCTCATCCACAACCACCTTCGGATGACTTCTCGCAGAACCCTCGTGACCCCCCAGCCAGGCGGCGACGGCGCGGATGGAAACATGATATATGGCAGGATTGTTGGTCTTATGTGCTGACACACACGCGCGTGCGCGCGCACGAGTGGAATTGTTGTTCTTGTAGTACACTGTAAAAAAAAATGTTGGGTGAACTCAAAATTTCAAGGCTATAAACTTCGACAAAAATTTTAAGTTGGGCAATCCAATAAAACATTTTAAGTGTTGCTTATATGAAAATTGGCTTTCCCGCATTTTCAACAAAGTAGGGAGTTTACAAAACTAGTTTTCGCTTGTATTGTCCTCCTACTTAAAGATATGTCATATATCATATCTCGGTTTTCGACCATAATCCGTTCCAGAAGGCGGTTCGAAAAGCGATTGGTTCGAAATCCGAAACTATTTTATTAGCCCACGATTAGGGGCTCATTCACTCTGCAGAAATAACATAAAACAGTCAGATTTGCGTAAATCACAACAAACACCTCTACTTACAATGAACGATACATGAGAAAGCGTCACTTCCTTGTGTAAGGAAGCCGAGAAGAGTCAAGTGGTTTACTGTGTTCAGGTTTGCTCAATTTGGTCAAAAATCGGTTTTCGGTCGTAATACGAGCGTTAAAAAAACTTGAATTTTCTGGTCAAAACCCGAATTGGTCGAGAACAGAGACGTTCAAAAACCGATGTTTGACTTTAAGTCAAAACAACTCAGCAAATTGTTTTTGGAACACACACAATTTGCTTGCTTTGTTGTGCTACATTGTTGACATTAAGGTCAATAATTCATATTTTAAAACATGTTCCAAATTAAATTACTGTCTTAATCCCAAAGGACATGTTTGGACATGTTTGCTTGGCCTTGCATTAATTCACATAAGTGAAACCATATGCAGGAAAGTGAACACTTTCTCACATAGATTAGCACATCATTGACCTTCATGCCACGCCTCAACCTTTACCAACTTCACAAAGGCAACAAGAAAGTAGTTTATTCATATCAATATAAAATGAATATATTCCAACATCAAAATGAGACTTTCATGAACCATTTGTAAACCGTACAGGCATGAACTTTTACAGGAAATATGTGTGGGCATTGTAAGGACGCGCCTGTCAATATGAGACCCTGATGAACTGCTTCAGCAGCCAAAGTATTTGCTTTATTGCGTTATTTTCAGACTATTTGGACATTGACTGTCTTTCACTCTAGTTTTATTATGTTCTATGCGTGCAGCTGTGCAATGTTTTTTACTCAAGAGAGACAGTAAAGAGAATTGCATCATTTTATAAAAAAAAGATGCCACATGCTGAGGCTACATCTAATCTTCAACATTAAAACTGAAGCACATACAACAGTTTTTTTTAACATCTGTCTGGATCTCCCACACTGAGAAAACACAAAGGACTTCATAAATACATAACAATACATAATCATTTGTCTGCTCTCCAAAAACTTCAAGCAGCACAACACAGGCAGCCGTTGTGACATCATCAAGGCAACACTTGGCCCCAAAGAAATAAAAAGCATAACATTTAAATAAGGCACACACAAATATAAACCTAAGCTAATTGAAAGCTTGCTACACTCGGTACACCTGCACTTCCTGATGTGACTCAATTGTAACTGTTGACGTCATAACCACAACATAGCTTTTAAACATCTTTTTTTGTAATGGAGCGTGGCATAAATGCGAAACATTTAGCATCGGAATGAAACAACGTAAATACCTGTTTGACTGCATGTCACAACGTTATGAGGGTAAAATATTTTCGCGCTGCGTGTTGGCTTTTAACCCTTGTGCCCTGCAGGTACACTTCCTGTACACCTGCATGCGTTGTGTTGCAAAAGCAAATGCATGCCATGCATGGGTTTCAAACCTGTGGCATGCATTTGTTTTTGCGACACAACGCATGCAGGTG
>CAAKHF010006097.1:0-23878 GCA_901007745.1 Hippocampus kuda | reverse complement strand
AAGCACAGGGACGGGGGGACACACAAACACACACACACACACACACACACACACACACACACACACACACACACACACACACACACAATCCACATAATTTTAAAGTATGGAAGGAATTTTATTTTCATGTGTATCCATCCTGAAGAACACCACCATCCTCTTGGTCTTCTTGACATCTATGCAAGTATTGATATGATTGCGCCAGTGCACCAGATGTTTTACCACCTCTCTGTAAACGTGTCCCACTACCGCTGTATCATCTGCAAACTACACGCTTGGGAATTTCTCAGAGCGGTCATAGGCTGGTAGTGTGAATAGGAAGGGTCTCGGCACACAGGTCTGGGGGGAGCATGCGCTGAGGGTGATGGAGGAGGAGACGGTGTTGTGGATCCTGGCAGTCTGTGGCGTCGTTTTTCAAGAAGTCCAGTTCCCCAGTGATGGACTAAGTCCAAGAATATACAGCTTTTGCAGTAGGTTCTGTGAGATGATGGTGTTAAAGGCAGAGGAACAATCAAGGAAGAGCAGGCTTATGTAGAAGTTCCTGCTTTCTAGGTAAGTGAGGGTTATACTGGACCACGGATGTGATGTCATTATCAATAGGGCGGTTCTTCCTGTAGGCATATTGGTGAGGTTCCATCATGATCAATTGAGTTTTGAACTGCACCATGATCATCTTCTCAAAGCACTTCATGGCAATTGAAGTAACGGCTACTCGTAAATCATCAGTCAAGGCTCTTACTTTTTGTGACTCTGATGGATGGATGGGTATCTTGCAATTTCAGCTGGTGTATTTTCATAATCTTAACCCTTGTGGACCAAAACATCCCATTACAGGACTGTTGACGTACAAACTAAAATGATGTCATGATCTATTAACATGTTGAAGGCGCTAACTTGTCCATATTGAATCGTCCAAATTCAATGTTTTTGTTTTTTACTTATATGCAGATGATAGTTACTTATACCCATAGCACAATACTGCTTTGTATTGCTTTGATGTCCATAGAGGGCACCAACCTCAATAAGTAAATAGAAACTATATATGTATGGATAGGTCTGACGCCACTGAACATTTTGAGTGGTCGCAAGAAAAAAAAGGATTCAGAAATGACTTTGATATTACACTTTAAAGCCACCATTCCATTATGGTGCCTTTGTCCGATGTGTCGTTAAAAAAAAATCAACGCACAAGGGTTAAATTTGTCTTGTTGTTTGGACCAATATTTTTCTGTTGACAAAGAGAATGGTGGAAGAACTTCTTAAAAAACAAACAAACGGATAAACAAACAAAAAAACTCAATCCAACACCTCAATCAAAGATGGTCAGCTCATGGTTATGTCTACCAAGTTGTTTTACTTTGGCCAGCGGATGTCCCCGTTCGGATCCCACTGGGCTGGTGACTACTAAAGGTTGGCCAAGAAGTCACGGCCACAGATTAACTCTGCTATTTATTGCCCAAGCTCGTCTAACTGCAGCTCCAGAGATGGGAAATATTGCTCACTTAGCAGGATTACTGGGTGCTGTAATGCCCAAAAGGCCTGCTTTATGGCAAGCCATAAATGTTCCCAGGGAGAGGCAGCGAGAGTCGGATTGATGAGTGCGACAGAGAAAAGTCCATCCGTTACCCACACCCCACTCGGGAACCATGTGATGGATGCATCGGGGATGTGGAGAGAGGCAATGAAAGCAAAAGGCGGGCACTCTTCTCAGCACCATGCCACTTCTGGACACCCCCAAAGTGACACAAGATGGAATGCCATCATTGGTTGCGGGGCCACAGTAGCTTGTCAGGCAGTCACAGAGCTATGGCCCTGCTTTGCAGCGCCCCGTCACAATTCCACTGTCAGACAAATGTAGAGACGACCTTGCTGCATACTTCCATTTGCGAAAGTCCCCCTTGATACCTTGCATCCCTGGATATGAGCCATTTCAAAGAGAGAATCCAATGACATCCTCACCCACTTCTGGGCGACATCATGCGACAGTGAGTTACACTGCACATCCTAAATCTCGTCGGGCCTGATTCTCTGGTTCACAGAAATGTCCTTATTTTTAACGCACCTGAATTTGAACACTTTTGGTTTACGCTGATGCGCTAATCCAGATTCATGACACTCTCATGGCGGCTAAATTGTGAATGAAGGAGGCTTTATCAGATTGGCATGATTCTTTGACCATGAAGGCAGCCTGCCGTCATCTTATTTATCTTGGCTGTTTGGCTATGATAAAACATAGACTTTTCCCCAAACTTGTGAATGTCATTAAAAATCCATGGAAAAGATAAACCTTAATTTTGAAATGGCCTGACGCTCTGAAGGAGAAAATGTTTTATTGTTTCTGAACTAAGTCATCCATTCATCCATTAATTTAATCAGAACATTGTGCTAATAACTGGATGCGCGTTTGGAGGTCCATCCATCCAAAAGGGTTGTCTATCGTGTTCAAGAATTTAGTTCATTGAAATCAATCAATTTAACACAAATGAATGTGCTCCCTTAACCTGACTCCGAACACACATACACACTATATATTAAATTGACTAAGAACTTATAAACACTTTGTGACTGACCAAAACATTGTTTTGTTCAATTATAATGGTCAATTCAAATGTGCCAAATCAATTCAAGCCTAAGGGTGTTTATTTGTGACGCTTGTACAAAGAATATAAATATATAAATCGACTAGAATGAAGGAAAGGAGGAGGCAAGGCAATGTACAAAAGAACAGTTTAAAAAACAATTTAAAAATCTTTCAAATACCCTGTGATTGTCTGGCAGCCAGTTCAGAGTATATCCCACCTACTGCCCGAAGACACCTGGGATAGGCTGCAGCATGCCTGCAATGCTCGTGAAGACAAGCGGTTCAGGTAACGGATGGATGCATGGACGGACGGATGGATACCTTTGAAAAAATGAGTTTCGTTATTTGTTTCTAAATACATTAAATTCATTGTCTGTGCATCTGTAAAAGTTGGTGAGCAGTCTGGGTGGAATTTCAGATTTTCTCAGTTTCCTAAAAGATTATAGTCTCTCTTGGGCCTGACTAATGATGTGCTGTGTGACGTGGGTACCATATGAGAAGATCACTGATGTGAGTACAGAGGAGTTTTAACATTTCCCCACCCTCTCCATGTGATGACAAGTGGCGCAATCTCCTCTCTTCCACCTTGTGCCGACAATAATCTTTTAACTCCTGACAGCATTTAAAATGAGATTATCTTCATGGCACCAAGACACAAGCTTGGCCACCTCATTCCTGTCGGCGTTCTCCTCTCCACTGGGCGATCAGTCCATTGACTGTCAAGTTAACTGTGAACCTGATGATATTGGTGTCATCCTGGGAGTAGATGGAGCCATGGTTGTACAGGAGGTGGCTGAGTACACAGCCTTGGAGGGTCCCTGGGTTCACTGTCCTTTAGCCTGATTTCTTGGTGCAAACTCTTTATTTTGGGAGTCTGTCTATGAGGAAAATCAGCTATCCAGAGAGGAGGGTGTTAGTCATAGGGTAAGCAGCTTCTCAGAGAGCCTGCTGGCGATGGCTGTGTTTGAATGCTAAGCTCTAGTGAAACAAGATTTGAACATAACTGCCCATCTTGTCTTGTTTAGTGTGAGAGGGAAGAAATTTCATCTGTACTGTATTTTTCACATACAGTACATTTGACAATAAAGTTTATCCAATCCAATTATCCAATCCAATCAAAATTTTTTTCAAGGTCTGCGATGGCTGTATGCATGGCTGTGTGACAGCCTCGTTCGTGGAGCGGTTATGACGATGTGCTCACTGGGTGAGGACCAGTGTGTCCGGGACTGGCTTCTATATTTGTGTCATGATTACTTTCTCAAAACCCTCTGTCACTGCTGAGACGAATGCAATGGGACGGTTGTCGTTTCGACAGGTTACAGGGTTTTTCTTCGAGATGGACACTATGGTGGTGGTTTTGAAACAATTGGGCATAGATGAAAGAACCAGGGACAGGTTTAAGATTAAATACTATGAAAGTAATCATGTGAAAAAATGTGAAAGGATTTCCTGTCCCTGTTTATTTGTACATTTGTGTAAAGATGAGGAAAGAAGCAGATTTACGGTTTAACGTCATCAATAAATTGACTTAAGTGTTGAACATGAACCAACTCCGGTGACACAGCTTCCGTAAGACCTGAGGGCCAGAAGCAATAAATAGTACAAAAATAACAGCATGAAAGCTAAGTGGCAGGACATAATATACCAGCTCTTTCCGGGATGTAGTGATTTCTTTTAACATGACACTTGCTAGACCTCTCACCTTATCCGTCTGGCTCCCTGCTGTTGTCCAGATCCTACCACATTGGCCCCCTTTCAGCAGCTTAAATTCTTTACAGCTGTGTTAGCTGCACATGTTTGTATGGATTTCTGCTGTGTGAATATAACAGTTAAACACTATTTATACACATATTTACACCCTTGCAGCGTGTTTCTTACAAGTGTCCGTAAAAGGCACATTTAGACATGGTCTACACAACAATGCACCATATTCTGCCAATGTCTGATTTGGGTTATTGTGGACCACTTTAGGTTCGAGTTGTAGAAAAGAAAGGACCTTGAACCTTGAAAAGGTTGTACTGTACCCTATTATTTATCTGTGCCCTTACATGTGCTGTTTTAAAGCTGAAGTGTTTTATGTATCCTATTAGTGAGAAGCGAAGCCTTGGGAGTTTCCCTTTCCTATTTATGCAAAAGCCATATGGGCTGCCTCTTTTTTTGGATTACCATCAAAACCATACCAGCGAAGTGTGTGTGTGTGTGTGTGTGTGTGTGTGTGTGTGTGTGTGTGTGTGTGTGTGTGTGTGTGTGTGTGTGCGCGCGCGCGTTTTTTTTCCTTTTTTAAAACTCAAGCCAAAATTATCCAATCCATTGGCATGCTACCTTTTAGTTCTCCCTTTTTGAATTCTCTCAGCATTAGAGACGAACACATATTCAGCCACACGTATTTGTTGTTATTGTTATTCATCTAATTCCATAAGGTGTGATCCTCCTTTTGTCCGTAACTGAAAATCCAACATATTTTCATTTTATTTTATGCTAAGTCCTGTTTCTTGTTTAACATGGTAAATCATAGGCCTGCCACCCAAGCTAAAGCTGATTACAAAGCTTATCTGATATATGCAGATAAGTATGGCAGTAATGCAAACAGGGCTGGAGTAAAGATAATGTGGAGCCCATCCACTATGAAAAAGCTTAGCAGGGGATAAAAGATAGCAAGCAGGGGATGACGGAGAGCGTATGATCATAACATTTAATATGACAACCCATTATAGCGAGCTTATTGCTTTATTTGTCTTAGATGGATAAAGCAAGACATTATACACATTAAGATTGTGGCATCATGTAGCATGTGGCAGGTTTTAAACCAAATTTAAAGCGTTCAATTTTCCGAAATTTTACTCTTTTGCTTTTGAAAAAATAAACAAATTCAAATATTTTTATTTATTGGTTCAAGTAAGCAGTCTACGAAACGTGGAGGAAATGTGTTCGCAGAAAGGGAAGTTTGTGATTCGCGATGACTGTGGGCACAAAACAACGTCGACGGTGTGGTTAGCCCAATTAGCGTGGGTTCACGTCATGCGGGAGCACCCCGACAAGCGCGAAAAATGGCCGTTCGCCCCCGGGAATTCAATGACCTTCGTCCAAATTTAGCCCCTTTATGAGCCCACCAACAAAATATCAGGAAATTGCAGAATGCCTAATAATTCTTTTTTCCAAATACGGACAGTGGAAAAACATATTTATCAGTGAAGTAGAAAAGGCTTGAATACATCTTTTGAAATCTGCCCTCAAAACCACCTATGGGATAAATAGAAGGAGCAAGTTGATTTATTTTCCAGCCTTCAACCTCATCCACCAAACTCCTCATGATGTAATAAATGCACATCATTCTTGAGGATGTTGCACCCATGGAAATTAAGGGTGTTTTAAGTTATTCATAGAAATAACTACATGTTCCATTTTTGACTTTGTTAAGTAAATTGAAGGGAGCAAAATTTATCTGTTCGCTGTCATAAAATATGACACCTTTATTCGTCATTTGCAACTGCTGTAGAAGGATAAAGTATCTATTGGTTAGTAACAATTGGCCACCTAGGGTGATTGATCGGCCATAAAAGGCTTTGATCGGCAATCACAAACCTTTCCATGATAATCAGCTGATCACAATCGGTGGCCAATCACAATTGGTGACCGATCGCAATCGGCAGCGGTCGATCAATCGGAGTACCCCTACATACCACTTTACCACATTTTCCACAAGGCTTATTCAGTCAGGACCATGGTCTAAGTGTGCAGTGCAGAGCTCAAATGACAGCACAGGTGAGTGGACACACACGGCTGAAAGCTGAAAAAAAGTTATGTGGCCTTCTTGTGGGTGGAGGTAACACTCGATTTTTTAAAAAAAAAATTTTTTTGGGGTTGTTGTTCTCTCATGGTCAGAGCTTCCCGCTCAATCCTTTGGGCTCTCTCTTCAGCTTCAGCGTCAGGGCCAAGCTTTGACGGCTCGTTGTTGAGATTCAGCAGACAGGCACTTCCTCTTGGGGGCTGACATCATTAGAGCGGAGAGCAGCTCCCAACTCCTCATCAGTGTCAGTAGGGTGGGGAGAGATAGAAAAGAGTAGAGGAAGTAAGAGTGGACAGTGTTTTAAAGCAGCCAAGGTCAAGAATGTGCCACAATTACCCTGGCGGAGCCATACCTTTAGAGGCCATATAGCTCATGATTTCTCATCCTGCAAAGGTTGTTCAAGTCTCCCCTTCCTTCTCAATATGAAGCATGCATGGACATTTTAGGCAGTGAATCAAACACATCATTCCGCATTTCTTTGAAAAAATATTTGAAATGGATAGCAATTCATTTTTTTGTATAAAATAGGAAAAGGTTGTGTAACTTCAATTGGCATGTCAAAATCTATCCACCAAATTAGCTTCCATCCGACAAACTCAAACTTGTTTTAGGGCTGAACTATTAATCAAAATGTGCTAACCACTGGACTACCGGGCCGCCACAACACTATATTGAATTTTTAAATCAAACCGACTGTCACTCAAGAAAAGTTTTCTTCACAGCATATTCCGCAAGCACATTGTTGCGTTGTGAGTGGCTAGGTGCAAATCAGCGGGTTAGTGACGGGGTTTTGTCAAATCACAAATACTGTACCGTGAAACTCATATCACAGGCAAGGTTAAATGGCTCCCCCTTAACTATTTCTTTCTTTCTTTCCTCATTCACTGTTTCAATGTGTGCAAAGATGTAAGGCATCAGAGGTGTGCATGTAGCAGAATACAAAAATGCAAGAAGCTTTCACATGAAATTAACAAAGTTATTTTGAACTTGACAAAAAGTTGAAGAATAAAGTTTTCAACGTGCAGGGCTAAAAGGGCATGAGGCTATAATGGTAGTTTTTGAGATTTTGGAGTTTTACTAGCAGCAGGCTTTCAAGTGCAGTTTCTACGTAATCCCATCCGTGGAAATCGTTACCTCGCTGCAGGAAACTCGATTTGCATGGATCACCATAGAAGGAGTGGTTTGTGCTGTTTGAATTTGCATTGGGGCTAAAATGTAGTTGTTGGTTCAAATGTAAATACGGACTTTTTTTTCTCCAGAAAGTGTCAGAGATTACAGGAAATGACACGAATTGTGATAGAGTCTGCAATGTGAATTTTCCCTCCTCATGTCAGTGAATCCCATGCTTCAGGTTTTTTTTTTTTCACATATTTAAATCTGTCACTTTATATAAATATGGTTTCATTGTTACAATGGCAAACTGCCATCAAGCGGTGCATTAAAAGTGCATCATGGGTCTGTTCAGTTGACTTTGTAGTCTGGTCTCCGCACATAAAGAGACCAAGACGACGCGTTGTGTTTTCTCGGGCATTGGTTTTGGCACTGTGTCAGCACACATTGATCCTGAGCGTTCACTGCTTCAAGGAAGGGTTACAGCTTACAAAAAAAAAAAAAAGAAGAAGAATATACCACTGAGACAGCTTGTGGTGAATGAGTGTCATCTTCATTTTCTTCAGTGCCTTCACGTCGGACCTCATGTGGGCAGCAACACTTAAGGTACTGAAAGTGGGTGACCGTTATTGTAAAAGGTTGTCCAAAGCTATAAACTGGATCCCATGTGTTTTTTTTGGGGGAGTTGTATGACATAAAATCTTGAGTAAAGCTGAAAGATAAAAGCCAATTCAATAAGAAAAAAAAATAGCCAAATAAAGACATGATTTTAGAATGAGTTATTCAGGTAAGTCATGTGATCGCTGCATATTGTAAAGTTGCTTTTTTTTCGTACCAGTGTCCTATTTACACACGTTTTAGATACATATGTATATATATCTTTTTCAATATTTGCTTGTCACTTTGGATGCCCTCTGATTTCCCTCTGTGATCCATCTTAACGTAGCGAGCACCACGGTTTTCTCACAAGCGCATGCTCCTGTTTCAAGATTGTACATTCTAACAGACATCTTTCGTATACCGTAATTTCACATTGTGAATTCATTAATTACAAAAAGAGTTAAACAGATCGTGAGGCTCAAATCATAGTCAATGCAAATGCAGCCATGTCATTAAACAGGTCGCATATGTGCATTCTCTCGGCAGGAAGTTGTCACGTCAACGGCAGATTCTATCAGCTTTTCATCTTTTTTTTTTCTCAATACAAGACCTGATTTCCATATAAAACTTACAGTTTGTCTCATCATATCTGCTTCCTTCCACTTCTTCCTCTCAATCCCCTCCTCCAACCTGTCACCTCTGGTCCAACGAGGAGTGACGGAAGTGACAGTTGAGAGGCGCATGAATACCTCCAGAAAAAGGTTCTCTTCTCCTCCCCAGAATCTTGCTACCAGATAATTCCACCCCTAATCTTTACCAACTCTCATCTAATCCATGCTAGAGAAAGAAGAAGATACTATTTTCGAAGTTATAGCTGCCTCGTTCTTCAAGGGATTAGAGTACGACAGTTTCCTGCATGGAGAAAATTAATGATTGAAAAATACATATGGGCTTTTTTTTCCATAATTATTTT
Source organism: Hippocampus kuda (assembly GCA_901007745.1). Taxonomy (NCBI): domain Eukaryota; kingdom Metazoa; phylum Chordata; class Actinopteri; order Syngnathiformes; family Syngnathidae; genus Hippocampus; species Hippocampus kuda. The sequence continues at coordinate 14,827 of CAAKHF010006097.1, read as the reverse complement.
TAATGCGATGGATTAAGCGAGCGATGTATTGAGCAGAATCCTGTCCCAAGCATGTTCCATAGCAGATATCCATGTGTTCTTTTGATTGTAGTTGTAACAGAATTACAAACATGTCGACTGTTTGCCTGAGCTGCTTTAAGATTCCTCTGCCATTTCTTATCTGTATGTATGTACTGTATATTCAATATGCATTTTGCAAATCAATTTCTTAAAAGCAAATGCAATTCTCAGTGTCTGCTGTTCGAATTCACTTCAAAAGCAGTGTTCCATTTTTTTAGGGATCTTTTAAAATCAAGCCACATGTCTTACAGTGGGCTACTTTGAATGGTGGCCCTTTTATGTAATTATTCTTGGGTGCTTTTCAAATTGTCCATCAATATATGTTAAATTATTCCAGCTCCAACAAATAAATGTTGCGTGCGCACACACACACACACACACACACACACACACACACACACACACTTTCACACACACACACACACACACACACACACACACACACACACATACGAACACTCCTCTCTCTTCTTTCACATTCCTTCTCTCCTCCAACACATCACTTTTTCCAAAATCCATTGGCAGTACGTGGTGTGCAGGCATACGATAAATTCTGAGACGTTTTCCAAGGGCAGGACGAGTGCTCAGACATCAGACGGAAGGCACGTCGAGCCGAAGCTGATTCATTACACGTGCTGTATCTGCCTCCTGTTCAAAAGCCCAAAGCACTCTGGCTGTCTTCTCCCAGTCTCCCTCTGTCACTTTCTGACTGCTTTCCACATTCTGAGAGACCATCACTATTCCTTAAAACAGAAAAAAAAATCCCTCCATCTGTCTAGTCTCCCAGACATGCATAATGTCTTCACTAAGTTTAAGACATTAGCCCATGCATGCAGCATTACATCTTGTGCGACCAATTGTACACCTCTTAGGCTTATGCAAGTATAGTATTATACAATCCAAGAAGTACACTGATTCTTGATCATTTTAAACACCATTTCAATATACAGTACAAGAGATGCAAAGCCTTTTTTATGCAAGAAAAAAAGATATAGAAAAGAAGATATCATGTAAAACTAATGTCATATGGTAATGGAATGTGTTTTTATTCAGACATCGTGTCCTCTATTTTCGTAAACAGCGCATGTGCGCTCGGTGTAAAAAAAAATGGTGCATCTTGCTTTAAGCACTGGTACAAGCCTTCTCTCGTGCGTTTGGGAATCTGGCAGACCACACTCTTTCTTTTACATGCCCCAGAAGCACCTGACAATTTGGTGGCAGAAAGTAAACGAAACCTAAGAACAGCTGAAAGCGAGTCTAAGCTGTGTAGACAGATTTGTGTGTGCGAAGGGTGGTGCAGGTGGAGTAAAAAGACTTTTCTGGACTCTGTCAAGATGCAGGCAGACAGATTGTGCCGCACATGGACAAAATCGGCATGGAACAGCTGGTGGTACGAACAATCGCAGATTTCTAAGAAAAGGCCAACCTCCTTCTTGGTGGCAGTAGCTAAAACTGTGAAAAGAGGGTGCTAGGGGTCTGCCAGGATGGCATTGGATCTTCGAATGCATCAAACCTGGTAGAAATGGCTGAGATCATTAAAATCTAATGCTACTTCCCATCCTTTTGTTTTTCTTCACATGGCCGAGTTTGCCCCCCCCCCCACCAAAATGCAAATATGAGTATAGATTCAGCAAATGACAAATGTAACATATAAATTTTCCTTGTTGTGATGTTTATGCTCAGTTACCATCTCAATTCAGTCCGCAAAGTCGTGCAGGGGATCTGTGATCACCCTGGCTAACTTAACATCACTTGCAAGTGGAGATCTTGGAATTCTTTAGAAACGTAATTTATGTGTGTCGATCTCGTGCATTGACTCCAGCAAATTCCTGCTTCCGCCAAGTCAAAGACTGTGCACCTCTCCTGCGTTTAATTTAAAGGGAATGGGATGAGCTGCTTCCATTGGCCTGGAATCAAGTTGGCTGTGTTCACGCCCACAACGGCAGTAAAGCCTGTTTCTCACTGCGCTCATCTGCTAAAACATCAAATGAAAGCTAACTCCAACCATGTGCACAGGTAGACCACACTTTGTGCTAGATTTGAGCTGGTCATGAAAATAGGGCTTCATGAGGCTTATTAGTATGAATGATTTGAATAAAAGTATTACACCATCATACCTTTTTTATGTTTATCAGCTTCGTGGACCATGTCCTGCTGTGGAACAGTGGACAACCTTTACATCCTCAACAGAGTCCTGAAGGGTGCATGGGAGTCCACTCAACCAAACCATATATCAGAGGCATCAAACATACGGCCCGCGGGCCGGAACCGGGCCCCAGGGAGGTTCTATCAGGCCCTCAGGATAATTTAAAAGTGAAAAAAATGCATAAAAGTCACTGAGACAGACCGAACACAGCAGACGATATCAAATACAGGGGAATACTTTATTCTTTAAACATTTAATAGCACTGTCCTTAGTTGGTGAAGGTGTAGGCAGGGATTCAATTTATATTTTATATGCACAAGCGTAAATGGCTTAAAAAATCCTTTCTTTATAAATCTCGTTTAATCTTAAAGTGCATTACTATATTTTTCAATACCAATTACTTGTTAAAGTTTGTACAATCAGTGGGATCAGTTGGAATGCACATATGTGAGTGATAAAAGTAAATTGCACATTTGTCTAAGGAAATCTAAGGTGCTACATTAAATGTTTTGTAAAAGACATGTTCATTAAATTTCCTCATGTTCTTGTGCTTCTTTAGACCAAAACAAAGGAAAGACACATTTTGTTTTTACACATTTTTACACATTTTGTTTTTATACTCAGCAGAGTATGGTGTAATTTTAATGGTTCGGCCCACTTGACATCTACTGAGGCCGTATGTGGCCCACAACATGAAATGAGTTTGACACCTCTGTTATATATGCTATGTGGAATTTGAGAAAGTGTTCAAGTGTGTCACTCGGAGAGTCCTGTGAAGGGGGGGATCCAAGAGTATGGGGCACTAGATGGATTAGTATGGCTCTTTGGTGACTCTCTATCTCAGGCGCTCCATTCATGTAGGACTGGAGACACAAGACCCCATACATCAGAATAATGACAACATTGTGATGCTAAGTGATGTGTGAGCTCCTGTTTTTGCTTCATGCATGATCAAATACTGTAGGTGCTGTATAACTGTTCTTCATACTGTAAATTGCATATTTATTTAATGCTGGGCATTTTCATGGACTCAATTGCTATTGCTCTTCCATTTTGCAATAGATTAATACCTATGCATAATTTTGTCACTATATGGCCTTTAAAAATTAGGACAAAAATAAAATCTGATCTTTTTTACATGATACCAATCATCTGAATGGTATGTGGTCGTCCCCAACCTGCGAACATGTGATAGGATTGGGACTACTCTGTTATGTTATTGTCAGCTGGCTCTCATGTTTTTCTTGTTTCCCTGAGGGAACGCACTGAGCAAGGAGGCCCACACCTGGGAGCGATTGCATGCTTGCTTGGAAAATGTTGGATCCTTGCCCTTCGCTTTGTAGGATTTACTTTGTTTTTGGGGGAGGGAGCAGGAGGTCTTTTATGAGACTTTTGGCATCTTCCTGGTGAGCCTCCTTGCTCTCACTTGCCATAACCGTACATCCCATACATGTTTCGGTAGTCTTCATTTTATTTGTTGTGGTGCTTTGGTTTGTGTTTGCCTTGGGTCATAGTTGTTTTTTTTTGTTAGTTTTGTTTTTTTTTTTTTTAAATATTTTAACACCTGTTTGTTAGTGCTTTGTGTTCCTCAGTTTTTTGTTGTTGTTGGGTTTTTTGTTGGTAATAGTTTTTTGTTGTAGTTGAAATGATGACTCTTGAATTACCTTGTACGCTCCAATTAGTCTCAATCTGTAACAAACTAATCTTGGTATTACCAATCAGCAAATGATAAAATCTACAATATAAACATTGGATTAGGTGACATTACATTAGATTAGAAATTCTTGATTGTCTCCAGGTGGCAATTTGCTTTGCATTGCTGTGACATAATCAAACACATGAAAGATATATAAAATAAAACAATCAAGTTTCATAAATTCATTAAAAAATAACTGTTGCCGTCTTTGATAGATGGAGTGCAATCTCACATCTGATTTCAATGCTGAACAGCTGGTAGCACCAACACTGTCCGATTTCTCTGAGACTTGGCCTCCTGAGAAAAGATCAACCTCCTTCCTGGTGGCAGTCGCCGAAACTTGATAAAAAGAGGGTACTGGGGTCTGCCAGGATAGCCTCGGACCGAATACACCAAACCTGGTAGACCTGGCTGAGGTCATTAAGAGCTAACGATACTTCCCAGACTGTTTTTTTTTTCTCAGTTGGCTGAGATTGCCAAAACAAAACAAACTTGCAAATGACAAATGGAACACTCTCATTTTCCTTGTTGTGATGTTCATGCCCAGTTTACCAGCGCAATTCAGTCCGATTTTGTGCTCTATGAAGCAACCACTACAAAGTCGAGGAGGGTAATATCCTGTCAAAGTGGATATTGTAGTGGAGAATCATGGGAAATGTGATCCCAACATTGAAAAAAGTAGTCATGGCTCATTTTGTTACAAGTATTTTTTCACTTTTGGAGCATGCATAACCGGTGTTTGTGTAGTGGAAAAGTTTCGAGGATTATTTACACATCCGATATTACATACAATGAGAGCTCACTTCAAAATACATGTTGTCCCAGGGCAAAAAAATAAAAAAAATCATATCGGTAAGAAGAGAAGAAAAATAACAACCAAATAAAGTTACCCAATTACATACCGTGCATTTTTTTTTTCAATTTTGTTCTGTTGTTCTTCAGTCGAAAATAGAGCACTAACTCAGACAGTATATAAACGTTAGCCTGATTAGAAGTTTCAGACAGTTCTTCATCTGGCCCTTGCTCATTTCCTTTCCGCCACAAACTCATTTTCAGTGTTTAATAGTGTTTGGATGAATGATTGCAAGCTTCTAAATGTGTATGTGTGAGGTTGTGTTCGGGGACTTGTTAGAGGGGACCTTTTTTGCCACGTTTATCATTCTCAGACGATAATTATTCCAGATTACAGTTGAGGATATTAAAAATGTGTGAAGGTGAAAAAGTTGTCAGGTGAAAGTGCAAAAGCAGCCACGAGTGTGAATATTTCACTCCCGCCCAAAAAATACATTTTATACTGGCTGTTAATAAGACCATGTTTTAGTGTTAAAAGTGTGAAATTTGAGAGCGCTTGAGTGTCGGTAGTCGAGAAATGCTCTACGGACTTCATGAGTGTGGTGCTCTTCCTCCAGAATGACACTGGACGTTCTCAACAGTGGAGGTGCTGGCCTAAACATCATGAGCAACTCCGTGTTAAATGGTTCCACAAAGTTAATGTTGTCTACACTACTTGATATATTAGCCAGAATTGATTTATGAGCCACATGTTGAAGACACATTCAATATGATGATTTCTTCTTTTCATTTCTCTGACACAGTTCGCGATGTGCCCCCGTGGCCCCGAACATGATAAGCATTGTTGAAAATGACCCGATATGACGTCACTTGTGCATCGCAATGTGTATACAGGGTGAGAAACCGTAACGGGAAACCAGCTTTCAACAGGATCAGATTCAGAGCCTGCCTTTTGTGTTCTGATGCAAATGTAAAATCTGGCCAGGTTCGAATTGTGCTTGGACGGTTCTTTTGATCTGACCACATTCTTTTCACGGAGTATCTAGAGTCAAATGGAAACATAATTTTAGGTATTTAGAACCTTTATGATAGCTTTTATAAGCGGAGAACTTGACTGGATTATATATTCACTGTTTTAGGAAGGGGGCGGCTCGGTGATCGAGTGCTTAGCGCGTCGACCTCACAGTGCAGAGGGAATTTGTATGTTCTCCCCATGCCTGCATGGGTTTTTTCCGGGTACTTTGGTTTCCTCCCACATCTCAAAGCTAATTGAACACTCTAAATTGTCCGTAGGTGTGAGTGTGAGTGCGGTTGTTTGTCTATGTGTGCCCTGCAATTGGCTGCCAACCAGTTCAGGGTGTCCCCCGCCTCCTGCCAGAAGACAGCTGGGATAGGCTCCAGCACCCCCTGCTACCCTGGTGAGGATAAAGCGGATCAGAAAATGGATGGATGGATGTTTTACGAAGAAGAATTGTCTCAAATCCAATCAAATTTTGAAAGTCAAAACAATTATTATTGCACATTGTATGATTTCAGTGTCTGTCTGAGCCAGGGGTAGGTTCCTCAAGAACCATAACCTGCCAGTTTTTGGTCTCTCTCTCTCTCTACTTCAACACACCTAATTCAAACGAGCAGCTCATCAGCTAGCTCTGTAAAAGCCTGGAACAATCATCATCAATTGAATCGGGTGTGATGGAGTAGGGAGAGATCAAAAACAGGCAGGGTGTGGCTCTCCGGGAACTGGAATTTCCTACCGCTGGTCTGAGGAGATGACCTGTAATACACTTATGAACTGATAGGGGCTTGGTCCTTATCGATGTCTGTTTGAGTCTTCAGGATTTGAGTCATAAATGATGGACACGTTTATCATAAAACTCATTGTGTGGCTTCTGCACTTTGACCTTCATTTCGAGACATTATAAACATTTTATCAGTCATTTAATTACAATTTGCCAATTTTGTTTAGTGCTGGATCTATCATTATCAACGCTGAACAGCAGTTCATGTAAATCTTGGTGAAACAGTTTTCTAAGTTCAAGAGACTCAAATCCTTCTAAACACCATCACCCCATCAACCAACCAATGATGCATCATCGAGAGGAACTCGTGGTGCTGACAGATACTTCAACAGGTATTTGAGAGTACTTGGAAATACGATCCTCCAATTTTAGGTTGTGTGGACCACCAGCTGAACCAAGCTGTATCAGTAAACAAAATAGGCCGTTTTCAAAATTAAATTAATTAACATAGGACAATTCATCCGATCCAAACGTTAGCTAACAATATAATAAAAAAAGATATATATTAATACATGTATTCTCTTATTACGTGATTCATTGTTTCATGCATTCAAAAGGTCTAATCAAAAACTGTACTTCAGTTGAATGTACAGGTCTTGAATTACACATATTGATTTATTATTGCATATGTTATTGATAATTTGCATGTACTGTATTTAGACTATCCAATTATCTTGAAAATGTGGTTAACTATAATGTTGTTGACCATTTTGCTCAAATGTGTTTTCAGTGGCCAATACATCCACCTGAAAATATTTCCAACTATGACCCAAACACAATTTTGAGTCAAATAGTGTCCGCATTTCTGAGGATACCTGTATCAGTTTTGCAAAACTCACTGACGATGCAGTGTGCATCAACAAATGTAGAGAAACATGCAAGCTCAATGGATCAATGTTGTATTGTTTGTAACTTAAAAAAAAAAAAAAAATCGCAACACATATCGAAAGCAACACCAATACTTAGTCATTTGAATTCATTGTGTGCAGTCCGGTCCTGTGCCTCATGTGTCTAACATGATTCGAAAAACATGCATGTTAGGCTGATTTGTGTGCGCGCATGTGTTGAATTCATAATTAGTAACAGCACTTTGCTCACCCCTTACTTGTCTTGCTCCGTTACAGGAGGCATATGGTGGGGTTGATAGAGAGACCCGGGGTCCACTGGGAATGCGCCTTTGCTGCAGTTCGTCTGTTCTAAATGGCATCCCAAAGGAATTCAGACTCTCATGGGGTCATTGCTAGCTGGGACTGGACTCACGCTCGGGGAGGTGGTTTCATTTTACAGGTTGACTGCTTTGTTACAGTAATGGTCACCCGCCGCCCCGGTTAGTCTTTTAATGTGCATTATTTGACTGGCCTAATCCACTACCATCACAGTTGTGAACCTCAATTGTACTCACTTTAATGTCTTCGCGTTCAGGTGTTGTTGCTTGATAGCAACGTCAACTTCCTACGGTTTCTCATGTCTCATATTTGTAATTCATCTTACAAATGCATTGTAGCTCTGGGCAGACTAGGGAAGAGAGTTATAAGAGCATTTTAGGCATTGTATAATATGTGTACCATTTTTTATGTGGACATTTATTATAAGGCACGCTCTATGAATAATGCATGGTTAAAAGGCATAATGGATGTACTGGGACTCGTCAAAATAAAAGCAAAAATCCATTTGCTCTCCCTGTAGTAAATCCACTAGCTTGTCCTTGGGCTAATTTCCAACTTGGGACTTGTGGTGGGAGCAAGTGCCCGCCTTGACAGCGATTTCAAGCGATGGAGGTGTTAGTGGTGCTGTAAAGTAGAAAGAGGAGGGGGGGGGGTGAAATGAGACATGGATGAGGAACAAAGCCAGCGATGCCGCCTTCTCTTGATGCCCCTCCTCCTTCATTTCACTCTGTTTCTGACTCTCTCCTTCCCACACTCCCGTCTGTCTCTCGCCATAACTCCTTCCCCCTGCCTCTGAGCAGCTGCCACTTCTGAGCCTGAAGAAAATGAAGGCAGATGAATCAATTTGGCCTGTGGCCCTAAAGTGCACTTGTCTGCACCCCGGCCTAGGCGGGGGGGGATAATGAGCCAATAGATTGAGCCCAGCATTGCGGTGCCTCAGCCAGCCACACCGCCGGGACCCTTCGCACACACAAATCGGACGCCTCCCTGAGTAGCGGTAGCAGGCTGTCACTGGGTTAATGGGGGTGAGGGTCCTTTGCACAGGACACTTTTCAGAACAAATTAGAGGAAGTATCCATATCTGTTCTCAGCCCAGCCCCCTATTCTTACGTGCCCCTGAATCTATAGCGCCTCTGCCTTCGAAGCCCAAACACCTGACGAGCGCATGCAAGAGTTTCTCATGTGGGTGGGGAGGGGGAGTCCAGGATTTCAGGGTAATAAAGACTGACACGGACACAAGGGTGAAGCACAATCTCCCTTACAACTGCTGACAGGTGATGGCTGACTAGGGAGAGACGCTCGAGAGCAAGAGGCGAGGAAAGTGGTAGGAAAAGCAAGGTTGTCGTAACAGCTTCTTCAATCCCAGGAGGGGCAAATTCGGGAAGACTGTGGGGTCTTCCAGTGTCCCCTCAAACCTCTTGCAAGGTGAACGAGGTGGCACGAGGAAAGAGGTGGGATAACAAAGCAACCCCCAGCAGCCTCCAGCCTACTTGTAAGGCTTCAGAGTCATTTGCAGCGCCAAGACACAGTGAAAAGGAACGGAACGTTTGCCAAGCCTAACGTGAACTGACGTGGGCCTCCAGTGTCTCTGTCACTGCCTTGACAAGACCTTTCTAATCAGGGGGGGATTGTGACTTCACCCAGGGTTAAAGTATAAATGAGCAGACAAAGTCAGCACCACTCAACCAGGGGGGTGGTGGAGGGGATTAAGATGCTGGAGGGCCTTTGAAGATAATTAAAGAGCACAGAGCAGCGGCCTCCAGAGAAAGACTGGAGTCATGTTCAATAGCGAGACTAATGGTACTAATTTCTTGTACATTATTCATGTAAAACACAGGTTCTCACTTAGCTTGTTTTTTTTTTTCTGTCCATAGTTTAAACTCCAAATAAATAAACTAATTATCTTGCCGTCAACACAGACTCAAAATGTTACTCAGCAATAAAACGCATAACACTGTTGGGCAAATAGGGTTCGATTCAGAACCGAAGCACAAAGTGTGACTCCACAAAATGAGGACGTTTTTACTTCTACATTTTAATGATGGTACAATTTCAATGAAGCTGTGATATTGGGCAATCTTGACTCATTCTGAATTTGATGTGCACATCATGTTCCAAAAAAGTTGCGACAATGGTATAATGTCAACTTTCCTTTTACTTCATTAGGATTTGGGAACTGAGGACGATAATTGTTGAAGCTTTGTTGTTGGAATTCTTTCCCATTCTTGCTTGATGTACAACTTCATTTGTTCAGCTATCCGGCATTTCAGTTGTCATATTTTGCACGTCATAATGTGCCACACATTTTCGGCGGGAGACAGATGTAGAAAGATAGACACACAGAATGTGGTTTGGCATTGTCTTGCTAAAATATGCAGGGCTGTCCTTAAAAAAACGATGCGTACCTCTCAGCATGAAAGGTGCCTTTTCCCATGCCATGGGCACTAACACTCCAAGCCATCACAGATGCTGACTTCTACTTAAAATGCACCAGCTTCAAAAATAGTTGTTACTAATAAACTGACAAAATGTCAATGCAAGACAAGACTATTTTACAATAAGCTTACCTATCACAGTAATCCATTTTGGACGTTACAGGACCTATTATACACCTCTTAAAAAGGGAACAGGCACCTACACTACCCGCATTTTCCGCACCACCCAACTACAAAGCTTTCTAACCTTACGCGGATGCTCTGCAAGGAAGAACGTGGCGGACAAACGAAAGCACTTAAGTCGACAGGAGAATCTGCGCAGCCAAAAAAAGTGCACGACAGCAACCAGCCTAGCTTTTCTGACCTTTCTGCACACTGGAGAATAGGTCCCAAAATGCAGAATGAGCTGGCGACTACTGCCTAGTGACTTCGATACTGCCCCAGAAGGCTTCAAGTATAGAAGACTTTCTGCCACCAAATTGCCAGATGCGCATGTGCATATCAAGAAACACATCTTCGCTATGCCGTGATGTCAAGATTAATCTGACATATTCCCGTGCAGCTGCAGGGAGTTTTAGGTCCACGGAAAAATCAAGACAAGCAAGCAATTTGTATGTGCCACATATGAAAATACAGCCCTCTATCTCTGCCTTCTTAATCACTAAACAAGACCCTGTAGGTGTATTTGCTGGTTGTCTGACAAAGGGAACACAAAACTACCAAATCCGTTTTTAGTTTCGAGGAGTGTTGAAGCTGAGAGAGAGCAAGGATGAGACTCAGAATTCCAATTTGATTCGACCTAAACGCCACGTTTCTCTTTTGCCACTTTCACACTGCATGCCCAGTAAAATGGGAAGTGTAACACAAGAGTCTTGCTAAATTTGCCTGTTCCCTTGAGACAGACCTTGCTGAAGCAGGAAACTGCAGTTCACATTGCATGATCACACAGCCGAACAGCTTGACTTCATGACAAGATGCGGGTGTGGCGCCATTTGAGCGACAGCAACAATTGCTTTCAACATAAAGAGGCCGTGGACAGTGTGTCACGGGTGTTAAACTTCACACTGCTTCATTGAGAGTTGTGCCTCTCTTACACCTCTGACGCTATGAAGCTGGAAAACCCCACATCCTGCATCAGTTGCTGACACAGCGACAGTGAGATGGGGAAATTCTGGCTTTGATAGCCAGTATGAAATAGATTGATTTTGCCTTGACTTTTTCCTTTTCCCTGCCATTCTTACTTTAAACTCATCATGTCATTCCTGATCGCAGAGGGCTATTCACACCCGATGGCCAATCGTCAGGCTTGCCCAGCAGCAGCAGTGTAATTAAAAAGGAATCACGTCGACTTGGCATGTGAGCTGGTGGGCACGAGGGTAGACAAACACTCTCTCTGAGCCTCCTTCCCCCACCTGTCAGGTGGGAGTGTTCAGGACCTGTCAGATTAGCTGATGACCCTTTTAATTCTTGCCCAGCCGGGGGCCATAATTGATATTTACTGGGAAAGGTTAATTGTAGCAGTGATCTGCTTAAATTACAGTGGAGATCAGGAGACCAAGCATGTCACCAGGGGAGGTGCTACTTGTAAATAGCTGGTTGAATGGAATACACCCCGCAGCCAATGCCACTTTAACTCCAAGGTGGGGAGGTAGCACGGGCACTGTGATTGGCCTGTGCTGGAGTGGCCCAGACACTTCTGTGCATAGCTTGCCAACCTTCCATCTGGCTGGAAATTTGGATGCCCGCCAGCTGCGGGTCTGAATAATCGGTAATAAAACAAGCCATCCAAGATAGTATTTGGATTACCATCATCTGGGTTGCTAAACACTTCCATTTCCATTTCTCCTTACAAGCTATAAAGGAAGATTTTATAACAAAGGTTTTTGCTGTGGTATCAGCAAAGGTAGGCTGTGACTCACAATACTTGCAACATTGTTGGTTGCCTTTTCTTAAAGAAATCAATCCCACAATGGTCACTGGACTAACTTCAAATTTTGTACCAAAATGTACCAAACGTATCGTAACGAGCCACCCGGTTTCAGGGAAAATGTCTAGAATACAAAAGCTTGGATATGTTGTGGAGTTGGTTTACTCTATCTGACACATTGCATCTTGATTCTGTACAGGGTATGATAACATCTTAAAACTGAGATGTTTGTGCTGCCCAGTGTGAAAATGCTTGGTCTCAGCCACAGGTCATATTTCCTCCAATTGGACATTAAAATAAATACAGTATGTGGAGAAAACATACACAAGCGCAAGGAGGACATGCAAACTCTACTTATGAAGGCATTTACCTGTAGGGAAAAAAAATAGCAGTTACGTGAAATTACACCATTCTAACAAATTGAATTGCGTTGTTTTAACGACAGTCCATCAATAGTTATTTGAAGCCATTCTTGCTATCCCACATTGCCGTGCATTGCTGCCTACTCTATACGGAGAGCTTTGCCGTGGGGAGGAAAGATATTTGAATGTAATTGTGGTTTGCTCTTGTGTCCTCCAGATCAAACCATTAATGTTCTCTGCAGTCAAATTTTGTAAGGATGAGACGGTGCCCGACTTCAGCATACCTCACAGGAGCAACACCAAGGAGCAGCTGAATGAGGTGAGAACCTGCTGATGCGTTCCAAATTGCTTTACTCATTTTCTTGTTACAAAGCGGAAAGAAATGCCATTTTATAGGAAAAGGCCTAAGGAGGCAAACAAACCCAATAAATGTTGAAATCAGATGGCAGATATTCCAGTGGTCCATGTCTTTTTTTTTTTTAACTCTCATCTAAAAAAACAAGTTTGACAAAGCATACCGGTAATTAAACTGGATGTACACAGGGAGTTATTAAGCTTGTCACACAGCATCTAATTTATCCGACATTATTTCAACTGTGACAAAGTTAAATGTACTGCAGACATGACCTAACAGGGTTTCGTCAAGTGTGGCCTGACCTTGGCATGGAATGAGTTAAGGAAACTGTTCCAATTATAACTGTGCCAGAATTCATATGCGAGTTCATTTAGAGGATGAGTAGGTGGGAAAGGAAAATTGAAGCCATGCATTAGTTTAATGTCAGGCTTGAAATAATACAATTTAGATATTGGGAAAGTAATGAGAATTTATGCTAAATCCAGAGCAGGATTTTGAATGAATGTAGAAATGCCTCCCAACAAATCCCTGTCAAGCGGCAACCCGGTACCGCCAAACTAAACACAATCAGAGTGTTCATTTATCTGTCAAAAGCAGGAAGCGAGAAAGCAAATGCAGACTTCCCTCTCCAGCACTGTTGAATCGATGGGAGGAAAACGGTTTAATGAACTTGTTAAATACACTGTTTTAAGCTATTCAATGCTCCGATTGAAAATCCAGCCCAATTAAAAATCCCTAATCTCTCACTTCCTCATAGCCATTGTTTCGATGTATTGCAGTGTCTGCTTCTCTCATTCACTGTCTCTCTCTCTCTCTCTCTCTCTCTCTCTCTCTCTCTCTCTCTCTCTCTCTCTCTCTCACACACCCATTTGTTTAGTACAATAGGATGTCTCTTAATGAAAAAGTCAGAAGGAAGACCAGGGCTTGTCAGATAAAAACACGCCGTTGGTTGACAGCTCTGACAGGGATCTACGACGAGCTCTGAGAGGGAGGGGCCATGAATGACGGTGGAAGCAATCGTGGTGGGGGCGGTGGAGGAGGAGTAGGCCGAATATTGCATGCTGCAGTTGCTGACAGTGTTCGACGTGGAATATCTCTCTAATACGCTGCCAAATAGATGGCGCACAGACGTTGGCGGTTGTCATGATGCCATCCACATCTATGCGTGTCCAACCATCTGGCTCTCTTGGTATTCTCATGTCTGTCTCCCCATGTCTGAATTGGAGTTTGTCTTCCATTTAACCAATGCCATGCCTTCTTCACATTTTTTGTTTGCTTATGTAATTAAAAAAAAAAAACGAAACCAAGAACACAAATTAGCATAACACATCACACAAACACATCAAAGTCTCACCAGCATTAAGAGCTTCTAGTTAAGGATGCCATGTTGATGACAACTGAAATGGATTTCTCTTGTCGCTTCGCCAAAAGAAACAGAGACAAATGTGATGTGGATGTTGTTGCCTGTCCGCCTTTAAAAACAATCATGCATCAATTTGGGAGCAGATGCTAAAAAATGCCAGGGATGCTGTTTGTTCATTGCCATGGTTGGCTCTTGATCTGTTTATTTTGACTAGGTAATTATGCTTGCGGTATGGTGCTGTGCCCCAGTACTAATCCACGCATGGATTAGGGAAATATGGGTGTGTGTGTGGGGGTGGGGGAGGGTTATTCTGCTGAGTGCAGTGCTGCTGTTTGGGTATCAAACAAATAAACCCAGCCACCTGACTTGACAAACTGCCACCGATGTCATAGTCTTGCATCACCTTCCTCCCCATTTTACTGGCACGTATGACGGCTCCACCCTTCAAATTCTCCACAGTGATACAAACAATGACATAGGATGGGAAAGTGTTAACACCACCCACTCGTCACTCCCACTATTTTATTCTTTATGCATTCAGTTGTTTGTATTTTTCTTTTTCTTTTTCTTGGTGGAGGAGGGGGGCCTGGAAATGTGGAGAGGATTAGGGGGCGGATTTAGCAACATTTCTCTTCTCCCGAGCTGTTAGTTAACCCTTCCATGCCGCTAGTATCCACGCACTCGCTTTCTATCAACTAACACCGATGCATTCTCTCTCTTGCACGC
>CAAKHF010006096.1:26139-37186 GCA_901007745.1 Hippocampus kuda | reverse complement strand
GCACGCACGAGTCAGCTGTAAGCGATCGTGCGGCTCTTGCTGTCATCCTTCTCTGGGGAATTTACAACTTCAATACACCACGAGACCACCAACAGGCTGTTGGCTGAACCCCAGGTGGTCAAATCAGCAACAATAGCAGTGTGCTTCTTGGACAGAGCCTGCTGGAGTGTTTGTGGATTTTATGGATGTCGTTAAGCCTTCCTCTGAACATCACTTAACATCCATAAAATCCAAAATATTGGGACAATCATTTTAATATTTTCAGGCAATGAAGTGCTACAGACTTGCGCGTAAAATATATTTTGTTCCCGTATGGTCATGGTTTTTGTACATTAATAGTCTCTTTTTACGGCTGGTGTAATACTTTTTTTCCTTTCTCAGAGGAAGAAAATGGAAGATGTTATGGTAAGGAATGTCCGTACCTGAATTATGACAATATTTGGCCATGCCATCGGGCATTTTTATAGCAAAATAGACCGGGGAAAACTAAATGCTGCAAGGTTTGCACTCCTCAGCTACGCCATCGGGACCATGTAACTGCTCAAAATATAATGCCACTGTCACCATTTTAATACTTAATCGGCTTGAACTTTTTTTTTTACATAGTCAGATTAGTTTTTACGCACACCGCTTAATCGAAAGTTAGCCATTGAATTTTTGGTTTAATCAGTGGTGTGGTCCTCAAATGTGCTATTTATTTATTTATTTAACAGACATGGTAGAATATGGGTGGCCCGGTGATCCAGCGGCTAGCGCGTCGACCTCACAGTGCAGAGGTCATGGGCTTGGTCCCGGCTCCGACCTTCCTGTGTGGAGTTTGCATGTTCTCCCCGGGCCTGCGTGGTTTTTCTCTGGGTACTCCGGTTTCCTTCCACATTTCAAAAACATGCATGGCAGGTTGATTGAACACTCAAAATCGTCCCTCAGTGTGAGTGTGAGTGCGGATGGTTGTCCGTCTCTGTATGCCCTGCAATTGTCTGGCAACCGGTTCAGGGTGTCCCCCGCCTACTGCCCAAAGATGGCTGGGATAGGCTCGAGCAACCCATGCGACCCTTGTGAGGATAAAGCGGATCGGAAAATGAATGAATGAATGGTATAATATACCCGTAGTTACATTGCATAACAAATGTAGGGCAGTCAGTGGTATATGTACATTATGAAGTGGCCTACCGGGAATACTCCGTGAGTGCCAGCTTCGCCACTCCAGGCATAAGTACAGGTGTACAAAAATGCAACTTTTCCTCACCTGCCTGCTTTGGGCTTGCTTGGGCAAAATATTTTTCATCAGTGTGTGTAAGTTAGCAATCCAGGAAAGCAATAATCTTGTTTTCAGCTCCTTTCACAATCAGCACAATAAAAAAGAATGAAAAAGAACATTAAAATAGTTTACTTGCGTCTCTGATTAAAACATTGAGTACACATTTGTTGGCCAATGTTATTACTGCACACCCAACTCTTGAGACAAGAAAATAGATTTGTGGTTCATGGTCTGTGTGTCTCGGTTTGGCATCAATGTCCATTAGTGGGGTGCAGTCAAGGGTGATGCCTCCATGCGTCTTTAATGGCTGAGGGCAACGGAGGCTTCAAGGGCAAAGATTAGATGGAATATTTTAGGTGGCGTCAATTTGATGGCTCCTCAGAAGTCCAGTGGCTGAGACTGATGCCATGCATGATTTAGGAGAATTCCTCCAGAAGACACCAGAGTTGCTGCTCCTTGTGTTTATTTCATTCTTTGCAACCTTATAATTTGATGCCCTCCCCCTCCTTGCAATTACATTCCCTGGCGTGTCCATTTATTGTGTTTTCTTACCCTAACCACTCAATAGTTCTTTTGTGGTCTTTTCTTTTTGTTCTTAGTTCATAGTAGTCTCCTCATGCCTTATTCTCTTTTTCAGGCCTTCTTTACACGCTATAAGATTAAACTGCATAAAAAATGAATTTTCAGCCCCTGCCAATCCTTGCTCCCATATTGGTTCATTAAAGGGGGGAGGGGGGACGAGGACGACGACAAACAAATGATCTGGCTGTAAGACTCTACTGTTCAAATAAAAATTGAACGACTGGGTATGGCACAGCATGCTAGTATTAGTTTTGGTAGACTGAGTGCACAAGGCAATGAAGATTAAAAACCCTTGGATGCAAGCCCAGAAACCATTCAGACAGGCGACAACCTGCTTCCCCACTGTCCCCATGATGACTTTACACTAGATGACCTGAATGCTTTAATTCCATCAAACCGTTGGACAAAAAATATATATATTTAATATCTTGCGTACCTGGTGGCTTTGTAAGCACAAAGAGATTCTCTGCTTCAATACCACTGCATATAGGATGTTGTGAGGCATGCAGATGACAGCGAAATGCGATTCAGTGGCGCAAAAGAATAAAGCCGTTGAAAATCAGCTATGTCACACATTAGACGAAATATGCGTAACCTTGAGGCGCATGTAATGCATTATACATTCCATAATGCTAAGAACTCGAATGTTATAATTTTTCTCTGGAGACTCTTGGAACTTCAAACAGTTTCATGTATTTTTTACAATTCAATATTTCCTCCTATGAATACAAGTGCAGTGCCACAGTGGTCATCCACATGCACACTGTAAAAGGTTCCACCATTCATGAGTGGTTCTCATGTGTGCTTCTTTGAGATCTGATGATTACCACTCCATTACACTCCTCTGGGCTCGAAAGTGGTCACATAAATACCACCTTGAGTTTGAGCGAGATTGCCAGGGAAACCGTTAAACTTTCTTGTGCGATGCACATCACACAACACATGTTTGCAAAGGAACGGTGGTTGTTATTCACACCATAAACCATTGAAAACACATAGGGATCTATTGAAATGCCCAGCGCAAGTGTAACTCAAAGCGCAGTCTAACCTGAATAAGCATGGGTGGAGTCTTCTTTCTTTTGGTATTTTCATAGACGCGCACAGTTAGAAATGGGCGTTTACAACATTATGGAACTGAACACGGTTGGCTTGGATCCCGAGCAATGGAAGCAGCTCCCATCGCTCCCTTTAAATATAGTGCACGAGAGGCGTACGGTCTATGTGCTTTTAGGAAGATGTACAAAAAACATGACAATGGTAATAATTCACAGAGGTGGGCGTTCCATCAGTCGTGACAGACGAAGCATTGACGGAAGCGGATTTGCCACTAACCGAGTCAGTGGCGACAAACTTTCTCAATCCATCACTGATGGACTCCCGTTTTACAGATGACTGACAGAAACACGTGCTGTGTGTCTCGTATGTATTTGTGCGTGGGGATAACTGCACCGCAAAAATAGTTTCAACATCAATCTGGTAACCAGTGGTTGTGTTGGCTGTTAAATAATGTCTTGGCTGACAGTTCAACAGCTGATGATGAATTGACTTTTACTATGATTTAGAGCACAGGTGGCAAACTCAAGGCCGGGGGGCCAGGTGTGGTGCGCCACATCATTTTATGTGGCTCGCGAAAGCAAATCAACCGGGTCAACTTCCATGACACTTGCTAAAATCTGTACCAAAATTTTAAACTATCATATGCAATATATAATCATGTTGAGCTATTGCAGGCATTTTCTTATTTTACATGACCGTATTTTCCGCACTAAAATGCACACCTAAAAGCCTTACATTTTCTTAAAAGCTCACAGTCTGCCTTAAAATCCGATGCGCCTTGTGTATGGTTATTACGGTAATATGTCGATCGGTAAAATGGCTCCTTGCTGCAGACATGCTTACAACGCAGATTTCAAATTTAAGGCGATCGGGTTACGCAGTTGAACACGGAAATAGAGCAGTGGCAAGAGAGTTCAATGTTAACGTGTCAATGTTATAATTTGCTGTTGGTTAAGTGAACTGTGTCGCAGCTTCATTAAATAAGTTTTACTGACATTTGATTGTTCTGTATCAACGCCACTCAACAGTTAAGCTATCTTAGCTGTTGTCGTTTGCTCAAAGCTTCTTTGATCTGTGACATGGGTTGCGTCGGCGCTGATTGGTTGAACCATGTGTGTACGTGCTCGCGCTCAAGCGCGCACAGCAGAGAGCGGCGGACTATGGACGGCTGAGGCGCGCTTCAATCGAGTGAGTGACGTTGCTACAGTTCTGTCGGCATTTCCTTGAGTGTCGCTCCATCTAGTGGATGCATTGTAGATTGTGTCTTATAGTGCGGTGCGTCCAATATTTGTTTGTTTGTTTGTTTATTGAACATAGAACATATACAGTAATAATTTGACAGAAAATAAGGTAAATAAAATAGTAAAAGGAAAGAGAAATCAGTCATCATTCAGCACAGTTATTATGTTTAATGGAGTAGGAAGAAGTAAAGATCTTATCTAGTCCTACCCCGTGTTATGTGTTTATATCGATATATAAACACATAACACGGGGTAGGACTATATATGAAAACAATTACAAAATAGGCCATTCATTGAAGGTGCACCTCATAATCCAGTGCGCCTTTTAAGTGTGGAAAATACGGTATTACCGAAACATGAACAGTGGAACAAACGACTCTCCTTGACTTTTGATTTCAAAATTAGTACTGTATATGTAATAATACGAGGAGGTGATTAAACATGTATTTCACATTCATAATGGCCCTCTGAGGGAAACTGTGACTAAAATGTTGCCCGTGACAAAAATGAGTTTGACACCCCTGATTTAGAGGGATCGATGCATGCTTTTGTCAAATTTGTATGAGTGAAATACAAGGACATCGAGAGATCAGAATCTGTCTTTCTGCGCCTCGATCACGTCCACCAAATTGTGTTACACCAGCTGTGCCACAACTGAGACCAGTTTTTATTTGGTCTTCTGTAGACCGGGTAGTCTACATTCTGTCACCAAATTGTCAGGTGCGCTGGAGGCATGGTGCAGAAAATGCTCTGCTTTGCACCCAGAAACGTGCACCACAATCTGCCAAAGTCACAAATATGCTCAACTCGACTTGCCCCTGCACATAAATGAAGATGTGATGGTTTTTACATGCACCTGTCTATGACAATAGAGCTCCTAGTGTGTGTAGATGTACTGTAAGAGGTTTTAATGAATCATGGGGCGTGAAACCCCTGGTCCATGTGTCCATCAATTCGAGGGGTGACACTCAACGTTATTGTTTCTCGTGTGTTATCAGGGCCAACTGCTGTGCGATGAGAGTGGTTCACCAGCTCTGTCTGATTTAGCAGAGATGAACCGGCTGCCATGGTAACACGGATTAATTGCTGCAGTTTAAAACATAAGACTCCTCAAAATCAATTGAATTTCAAATAGAAAAGGCATGCACCATGGTACTTTTGAGGTGAGATGAAGTACGCCAGGACAGAGGTTGGCCAACCATTCAAGGGTTTCACGCCGGGTAAAGCAAAGGACAACAAATAAGATTAAACTGAGCTCTTGGATACAAACGTTCATAGATTTATATAATATGTATTTTAAACATTGAAAGCAATCTTAACTTAAAAGGTCAACTTTGTTGGGCGAAAGAGATGTCATCCGAAGTGATTTTTATTTTTTTTTTCCCCTGCTTTTTCATTTGCTCACTTTTTCTGTTCAGCATGTACTGTACCCCATTAAGAAAACCTCAGTGCTGTGAATGACCTCCTGCTCAATTCAGTGCCTTTGCCAGCTCAGATGGTAGTGAGTGATCCCGCTCCAGCGGCCTCTCGGGCTGCTTCGGCAGGTCATCGGGGACATGTGTCGAGATGATTGTGGGGGGTGGAGAATGCTTGTTGATAGCTGTGTATAGATTTGCAGTCAGACATTCTGCCGAGTCCTCATACAGGCTTGCCGCTCAAATATCACAGGCTGTGCTTTTGCCAGTCGTCCTATTGACTCCCGATTCAAACTTGACCCCTCTTTTTTGGTACATCACACTTTGGTATGAACCTCATGTCCATAATTGAAATAAGGTGCTTGCATGCCCTTTATAAGCACTTATTTTTGTATTTATATTGCACTTAATTGAACTGTGTTTTCTTTTCTCTTCTTTCTTCTTTCTACCCACAATCTTGCTGCTGAAGGCTGTAAATTTCCCCAGTGTGGGACAAATAAAGGATATCTTATCTTATTTTTAATTTTTTTTTTTTTTTTTTGGTCAAATAGTCAATGTTTTGTTTTTTGTTTTTTTTTAATATCACCAACCTGGAGTTGTGCTGAAATTTCAATGGACTTCATAATTGCCCTCCACATCCTATGATCTGGCTGATTAGACCTTATTTACGATCAAAGAATGACTCATGGGGAACTCTCGACCAATGGGCCTTATCTTGAATGCTGCTTGCACACACTCAGCCGCACTCGATGCTCATGTGAAAACAAGCTGAACATGGCTCCTGACCTTTCTGTAATTACCCAGAAAGTATTCTACTGGCTCCAAAACTCCCTTTTTTGAAGGGGCTCTGGATGAATCTCAATGGCGCATTAAACTGCCAAGGGCAGGACTCCTATCCAGCATTTCATAGGATTCGTTCCCTAATTTTTAATTTAGTGAACACAGCTGATATAATTTCAATTTAGATCAATGCGTTCGGTCAATCGCATGGACCTGACTGGATAGTCTGCTCATTAAAAATATTAAGAAGAAAATAAGAATATTAAGAAAAATAAAAAAATCATCCGTCCACGCATCCATTTTCTGCCGCTTATCCGGGGTCGGGTCGCGGGGGCAACAGCTTTCGCAGGGAAGCCCAGACTTCCTTCCCGTGACCCTCCTGAGGATAAGACAGGGGTGAGCAATTCCAGTCTTGAAGGGCCTGCATGTTTTCCATCTCTCCCTGTTGCAACACACCTGATTCAAATGAACAGGTTCAATATGAGGCCTTTCGCAGAGCTTACTGATGATCTTATCGTTTGGATCAACAGGGAGAGCACACCTTCATTCGATATACTGTAAATAAATATTTTCCGTTCATATTCAACTGAGGATTTTGCTGCTAATCTAGCTGCACAACCAATTTAAGACTGATCGTCAGATTTTCCTTTTCACTTGCTATACCCTAAATGATAGTTTTGTGTTGGTTAAACTCTCTTGAGTCCCATTCACATCCTCAGGAAATCATTTGTTGTCTTGCTCGACGATGAAGTTATGTGTCATGAGTATGAGCTCCTCTGGTCCCCAGTCACGCTAATGCAATGCGACATTATCTGGATCACATCATCACGCTGAGCTCCATGCTCCATTCCTTTGGATAATGCATTTTGTATTCACAATCCAATTAAGTTTGACTTCCCAAGATTAGGATATCCCGCTCGAAATACCATTTTATCCTATTTTGGGGATTATTCTTGAATCAAAATGTTTGGACACCGAAAGAGTGTGCAACCACGAGACACAGTAACTGAGTCGTCAGCGGTCGCCAGCAGGCAGACAATTTCTAACCTTGCGCGCCCACGCGCGTGTGCGTGTGTGTGTGTGTGTCTGCCTGTGTGGCACGGGAGGGCAACGTGTAACACTGATGTAGACAGTTAAAGCATATCATGCATAGGGCGCCATTAGGTGACTGCGGATGTTCGCAGACTGGCAAGGTTTATTGAACATCTGTGCTGCTTCCCACAGACGTGATAGAAAATGGATGGTTGTTGCCACAAAGTGCTGCAAATATATTGGGGAAACGCAGACTGAAGCTTCACTTGTATGGAACTTCCACGCATATGAAAAAAAAAAAAAATCGAGTACAATACAAACAAAGGGCAAATATACATCTTTGCTCATCTCACGTCCTTTTGTTTCTCATCCTCCTCGTGGGTCCCTCTCTGCAAAGCATCTTAGCAAGGAACACGTCACGCACACATGCGCATACAGGCTGACGCATCGTTTGAGCCTCTTGTGGAGCTGAGGCATGCCCGTGGCGGATGAATTAGTTTTACCGCATTCGACAGTGTTCGTTCAAAAAAAAAAAAAAAAAAAAAAAACATCGAGAGCAACGATTGCACTACTGGGTGGTTCCTTAAATAATGGGTGTGGAATTCTGGATTGCAAGTGAGGCATCACGACCTGTACGTGTCATCGCGCCACTGCTGCGCCGACTTGGACACTTTTGCAGCGGTGCTGCAAGCTGGCGGAGTGTGAGTCGGCGGCTGGTAGCACGCTGAATTGGCGCAATCGTCGACGCGCACGCATCTTTTTCGACACTTCTAATCCACGAACAATACGTATGGATTGATTTTGCGCTGCCGTGTTTTGTTGTGTTTTTTTTTTGTTTGTTTGTATTCTCGCCCCATTCGCCAGCGCAGCTGAGTGGAGTATATCCGGTCTTTCGTCCACAGCTCCGCGCTGGATGCACAATTGGTGTGCGGTGCCGTTCGACGCACGAAGAAGAGGAATGAAGGAGGTGAGACGCTAGGCGAGAGATGTGAGGGGGGGAATGCGGGTGCTCTCCAGTCAAGCCTCGGCACCAGGGGGGAGAGGGGACAGCTCCCCGCGCCGCAGCGCGCCAGCGAGAGAAGAAGGCGACCATTTGTTCCGAATTTTTTTTTCCGCCAAGGTCAGTCGTTTCGGCTGTAAAAAGGATGCGCTGGACATGAGTTCCTCTTGTTTTTCGCCCAATTGACTGTGAGCGGGTCCGATGTGTTTTACGGAGACTGCCGTATCCACCACCCGCGTCTCCCCTCTGCTTTCCTGTGGATGGTTTTTGACCCGATCAACAGCTCCTATGTCTTGAGGCCGGGGATGTCTTGTCCGCGTTGAAAAATGCTGCTTTGGGTCGTCCTGCTGAACGCGGCTCTTTGTGTTGCCAGCGGGAACGTGACAAGGGACGTGTGTCAGGAGCAGATATGCTCGTGCACAGAGGTCGAGGGAGACGTGCATATCGGCTGCGAAAAAAGGAGCTTCACCACGCTGCAGCACCTCACCGGGCCCAGCTCGCATTTTTACCACTTGCTGCTGCACGGCAACTCGCTGTCCAGGCTCTTCCCCAACGAGTTCGCCAACTTTTACAACGCAGTCAGCTTGCATTTGGAGAACAACGGGCTGCACGACATCGTCCCGGGCGCCTTTTTGGGGCTGCAGCTGGTCAAACGACTGCACATTAACAACAACAAGATCCGCTCCTTCAGGAAGAGTACCTTTTTGGGCCTGGATGACTTGGAATACCTGCAAGCCGATTTTAATCTCTTGAGGGACATTGACCCGGCCGTGTTCAGGGACCTGAACAAACTTGAAGTGTTAATACTTAACGACAACCTCATCAGCGCGCTACCCATCAACGTGTTTCAACACGTGCCCATCACGCATCTTGACCTACGGGGGAACCGAATCAAAACGTTGCCTTATGAAGGGATCCTTGAGCAGATCCCGGGCATTGTGGAGGTTCTGCTCGAAGACAACCCCTGGGACTGTAACTGTGACCTGGTTTCGCTCAAAGAATGGCTGGAGAATATCCCGCCCAACGCGCTCATCGGGAGAGTGATCTGCGAGGCTCCCACCAGGCTGCAGGGGAGCGACCTGAACGAGACGTCTGAAGAGGAACTGTGCCCTTCGCAGAGAGGCGGAGCAGACACCAGCCTGGTGGCCCCTCCCACGCAGGATGAGACCTCAGGCCCCGTGGCGCACGGCGGCGGCGGCGGCGGCCCACGTCCAACGCCTTACAAGCCCAGCGCGGATGCCAGCGGGCCACCGACGCCTGGCGGTCACGGAGCCAAGAGCCGTTCCAAATCACGCGAGAACTGGCAGCTGAAGAGCAAGCCCACACCGGGGCCGACAGGTGCGAGCGAGGCCAGAGAGCAGCTTCGCAACACCACCTGCCCGCAGCCGTGCAACTGCAAGCTGGTGGGCTCCAGACAGGGGCTGGGGGTCAACTGCGAGGGCAAAAAGATCGAGAGCTTGTCCAACCTGAAGCCGAGGCCGCTGGCCGCCCACGAACTGAACATGCGCGACAACAACATCCACGCGGTGAAAAAGACTCAGCTGCTGGGCTACGCCAGCCTCAACCTGCTCGATCTCGGCGGGAACAACATCAAAGCCGTCGACAACGGCACCTTCCAGAACCAGACTGAGCTGAGGTGGCTGTACATGGATAAGAATTATCTGGATACGCTCACGGCGGAAATGTTTGCCGGCCTGGTCAACCTGGAATACCTCAGTTTGGAATACAACGACATCCAGCTGATCGTGGCGGGCGCCTTCAGCCCCATGCCCAACCTGAGGGTTCTGTTTCTCAACAACAACTTGCTCAAGTCCTTGCCCCTGGATGCGTTCCTTGGGATTTCTTTGTCCAAAATAAGCCTGCACAACAATTACTTCTCCTATCTGCCCGTAGCGGGCGTGCTGGACCAGCTCAACTCCATCATCCAGATCGATTTGCACGGGAACCCGTGGGATTGCTCCTGCAACATCGTGCCCTTCAAGCAGTGGACCGAGAAACTCGGAGCTGACGTCATCGTGAGCGATCTCAAGTGCGAGTCGCCGGAAGAGTTCTGGAAACGCGACTTCCGCTACGTGCGGAACGACCTCATGTGTCCCACACTCTATGAGCGGATCCCCCCTCCCACCTCCCTGTCCAAAAACAGCACCTTCACGCTGGACTCGGGCACGCGCTCAAACTCTTATATCGAGCCCAACCGGGTCTCCATTTCCGTGCTCGTCCCCGGCTTGCTGCTGGTGTTTGTCACGTCCGCATTCACTGTTGTTGGCATGCTCGTCTTCATCCTGCGGAACCGCAAGCGGTCCAAGCGGCGGGACGGCAACTCGTCTGCCTCCGAGATCAACTCCCTGCAGACGGTGTGCGACTCATCGTATTGGCACAGTGGTCCCTACCACGCGGATGCGGGGGCTCAGCGGGGCTTTGACTGCACCGCGCATCTCTCCGCCACAAACGATGCGTAAAAAGAAGGCAGGCCAGATTGGATTGACAATTGACCGGCGTGCATACACAACCCAGACAACACATTTGTCCCCGTGTAAGAGGCGGACGGCCTCGGCTGTGTCTCGTTTTAGTCAACGTCAACCGGTTAGTCTGCTGCACAGGGCCCCGGGAGTGTATATTCTGTACATGACAATCCCTCAAACCCCCCCCCCCCCCCCCCCCCCCCCCCCCCCCCCCCCCCCCC
>CAAKHF010006096.1:9590-26119 GCA_901007745.1 Hippocampus kuda | reverse complement strand
GCCTCGGCTGTGTCTCGTTTTAGTCAACGTCAACCGGTTAGTCTGCTGCACAGGGCCCCGGGAGTGTATATTCTGTACATGACAATCCCTCAAACCCCCCCCCCCACCCCCCCAAACACTACTCCCTCCACCTGTGCTATTAGTCGCAATCGGACGACGATTGCGTTTGTTGTTTTTTTTTTGGTTGTTTTCCGGCAGAGAGGGGACATGCGATAAAAACGGGATGTGTGTGCGCGAGGGAACGGTGCACGAGCGCATGAATGTAAATGTAAATAGTCGGGCCGATGTATCATATGCATGGAGATTTCTGCATGGTTTCAACACATGCACACATGGCGCGCGGCAGAGGAACCATGACCACCGGAGAGGAGGCGACCCCCCCCCCCCATTTCTCCATCTATATGACGACTATATATAGAGATATTATGAGAGTTACATATATATGACTATAACAAAGTGCCATTTCTCTATTTTTGTGAAACTGCAGTTAGGATTTGTATTTGTTGTTTTAAACCTGTTTGGAGAGGCAGGAGGGTAAACAAGATTAGTCTCAGAAAGGACATAATGCTGTCAGTGCATGTTCCTTTTTTCTGTTCCTTATGATTTGATTGTCGATGAATATTGAGGTTATTTATACCGTTGTAGATGGTGCGGGTGCAGGCCCCCAGCCCCGACCCAACCACACGCACGTCTGCGAGGTCATCCTATTTTCTGAATGTATAACTGTGTTATTTTTAATGCCGTGCCAATTGTTGACTCCGTGGCGACATGCGGACGAGCATGACGTCACGAGGATGCTTCTGCCGCAATGATGATGTAGCTCAAATAACAGTTCTGTGGTTTTGTGTGTGTCTATGAACATAGCCTGCTTTGGGTGAGAGGAAATTAAAAAAAAAAAAAAAAAAAAAAAAAATCAAGTCATTTAAATGGGGGGTTTGTACCATCATATTTTTTCATAAAAAATAGCCAAGTTTTCAAATGAGCTAGAATGATTCGGTCTATTTGAGCATTGCAGGTGAATATAGCATAGATTGCTTTATCTTGTGAAAAAAAAAATACGTATTCCTCCACACACATTAAAAAAAAAAAAACAAGTATGATTATGGTTCGCCTTTACTGTGGACTTTTTTGTTTATAGCTATGTAATAAGCTTGTTTATAACCTTGTACAAAATAATTGTGCTTGAAGTATTCTATACTGGGGGAGGATTCTTGCTTTTGTGGAATGTGGCCTGTCATCATATAGAGGAGGTGCTTTTAGGCCTGCACAAACATGGCAGCGACTGATGCAGGTTGCCTTTTACACCATGCAGGTCTGCTTTAACGGAGGGTGTGAACGTTAAATGCCACTTGAAAAAAAACAAAAAACAAAAAAATGAAGACAGAGCCACACATTACGATGTGCCGTCTGTCACCAATGCACACAGGTGTGCCCTTTTCTGTGTTTTAGCGCAATGTAAACGCCTTGTAACTCGTGTTGACACCACCAATTCATTTTCCCTGAAGGTTCCCAAATGGTGACACCTCACAATTAAATTAAGCTTGGATGAGATTGTCAAGGTATTCACGTTAAGTATAAAGAGCTGCAGTGAGGTGGGCACGTCAGCCGAAGCCAGAAGGCCAACGTCTCTCCCCCGGGAAACAGTTGAGCGCTGTCCACGGTGCTGAATCACTTCTTTTGTTTGTTCCCTCGGCAGAAGAGATGCGTGAACATTTGCATTCATGCACCCATAACTATTATCTTTCACACGTGAGAAATAATAGGAAAAAGAAAATTTCATGTAGAGGCCCAGGAAAAAGGAATAATGAATGATTTGCATATGCAAATGTTGTGAATCATTTGCAATGGCTGTTCTGGAGGCCCCAAACATTTTTTTTTTTTTTTCACCGAGCTGTGGATTTGCTTTTACATTTCCACCCTGCTTGACCTCTGGTACTAAGGACTCAATGAACCTGTGACTCATCAAGGCATCGCATCTTCTTCAACTCCCAGTTTTGCTCTTCTGTCCAACCCCAGGGGCTACCTGGGGGTCGCTGTCTACTGTGTGCTTCAGCCCACGTGATGGTTTATCATTTTCAAACGCTGTGTTTCAAACTACATTTTTATGCTTTGCAATATTTGACCTGCTTCTATTTTGTTAAATAAAGTGTGGTTGAGGTTGAGTAAAACAATGTTGTGATTATCGGAATTTTCATCGGGTTTCAGTTTTTTTTTTTTTTTAAATCTTTGTTACACCTTTAGATTACATTTAAATGTACATTTAAATGTAAAACATGGCATTTGTGATGAGTTAGAAACAAAACAATATTTTTTCACAGGAATATATATAAAAAAAAAGCCTCTGTTTTGCAATTATTATTCTGCATTGTAATGAATGGAACTATAGAATTTAATCAAAAATCACGCAGCATTTTTTTTTTTAAATTGTGTGACTGTGCTCAATCCAAAAGACCATCGACTAGAGCAATACATTTGGGAGAAATAGCAGAATGGGGTTGTTTGTTTTACATGCGGCGCGTACAACACAACAACTCTGTTATGGCCCAGCGGGCACTCCGTAGTTGCTGGGATATGCTCCCCGAACACCTCTGTGGATGAGACCAGATGCAGCACTTCCTGTGGAGGAAACCCCATCCTGCCACCTCGACATTTCTGTTGGTCTCAGTGGCTTTTGCAGTTTAAGTTGGGGCCACTTCCCCATAATAATTCAATTGCTGTTTTCCATTTAGTGTCGGGGCCTAACACATTAAGTACTCTAATCAAAGAAAATTTTCAACTAAGAAAGGCCAAGTCCGTTTGGTCCAAGTATAAACCGAGTAAAACTTACACTTGTAAAGTAGATTGTACTCAAAGTAGTGAATGAGTTGTACTCCAAACGATTACAATCGACTTTTATTCAATGAGAACCGAAGTTACTCAGCTGCATTTTACACAATGAGCGTAGGGGGCTGTGAGTGAAGAAGTTTTAATCTATTCTGAATGATTTACTCCCACTCTAGTGGCCACTCTGTAGTGTAATCTAAAATGTTTAAATACAGATCAATTAGAGGAAAAAAAAAAAAATCTGTGACTCTGTAAAAATGTCTACCAATTTTTACTCATTTGAGGCAAATCCTGAAACTGAGCAAGGAATTGCATGGCAATATTAGATCCGGGCGCTACTCTACATTCAATACCACAGCACATCACGTCTGGGGGTACGGCTGTGTTCAATAAAAAGGAATATTTATTCGTGCTTTCGTGCAGGCTGCTCACGCACAAAGCAATTGTTTAACACAAACGAGTGGCACCATTGTGCTTGTTAAAACGCAAACATGCCTGAAAAGCGACATTTAATTACAACACTAAATTGTGGCAACACAAAATGTAGCCTGGAGCCGTACTAAAAGCACAGCTTCACGAGAACCCCTGTAAGTCAGTTTCAGCGTGTCTAATCCGTATTATGTTATTTATTTGGCTGCTGTCGCAACTTACCCTGAGCTGGTATAGAGCCGCGCTTTCTGTGGGTTCAAGTTGAATGCATTTAGTGCCCTGGCGTCAAATAAACTTCACGTGGGACTAGAGATCAGTATCTCCTGGAGTCATTCATAAACCTCAACACATTCCGATATCCGCATGTGGACCGTTGAGACCACAGAGATAATACCGCAGTAATTAAACAGATTCATAATTGACCCTGAATTCTGGTGTCGGCCCAGAGCGCAACAGCCAAGTGGCGACCCACCAAGAGTGGCCTTTAATCAAGATGAGTGAGTGGTGTTTCCGCCAGTCCTGAGTAATACCCTTCCTTCAGCCTCCACCTATTGATTATCTCATTGATTAGATTCAGTGGCTTCAAACGTGCCCATTCCTCATGGCGCTTCAGGCGTTCTGCGGCTTGTACTGATCCGATTACTTTCCTCACATGGGAGCCGCGACCACAACTGGAGAATGAAGCCTCTTTGGCAGAGGGTTAGGAAGCTGCGTTCCGTTTCCAAACACAATCTACTCATTATATTTTAGGAACGAGGCCTTCGGCATTTATTTGATTGGAGGAACCGACATTTTAGAAACGCTTCTCAAGAGAATGAAGTCCGCATTGAATAAAAGCTTCCTGACACTGTGGAACATGCTCTTTTGTACTTGCGTCCTCCTGTGAGTCAAAATTCACAAACCGACACTAAATTCTGTCAGGAAGCAAGCACAGACTATTTTCCATCTATCCGTTTTCAAATCCGCTTCATCCTCACGAGGGTCGCGGATGTGCCGGAGGCTTTGGGCAGTAGGCGGGGTGAACCCTGAACTGGTTGACAGCCAGTCGCAGCGCACATATAGATCACCAACCATTTGTGGTCACATTCACACCGTCAGGACAATTTAGAGTGTTCCATCAAGCTGCACATGTTTTTGGAATGTGGAAGGAAATCGCAGTACCCGTAGAAAACCCACACAGGCACGGGGAGAACATGTGAACCCCACATAGGAAAGTCGGGGCCGGAATCGAACCTTGCACCTCTGCACTGTGAGGCGGACGTGCTAACCAGTAGACCAGTAGTGTGCCGCCACAGCCTATTTGAATTTGGAACAGCTCATTTGGACTAAGTCCAAGGAAACCCGGCGTTGTTGCTTTTAAATGATACGGTCAATGCCTTGTTGGATAAAAACACTCACAAAGACAAGCTCACGCAAACACCGGGCTATTTTTCAAGGTGGTTAGCGGCATACGTAACTACCACGCGGTAACTTGTTCATTTCACTTTTGTTCTTTCCTCTCAGAAACTCCAATAATTAGCAATACTGTGCAATATTCAGCGAATTTGTTGTTTTCAGCAGAAATGAGAAATGTAATACTGATATTTAAATCTCTTCCATATTAAGAACAGTGCAAAGCTGTGTCGGGTAATTCAGTCCATTTTCAGGAAATGGAAATATCGACAGAATTCACTGACTGTCAAACGTACACATGAGCCTCTGGATGGTGCAATGCACTCGGTGGGCGCCTATTTATCTCAAAGCTCTGTACAAGGAGGCTGCCGTGTTAACACAAGGGAGAGAAACTTGCATAAACTGACGCGCTCTGCCCAAGGCACCGGGTCAGAGGACAGATGGAGAGAAAATGACTCACTCGAAGAAAAAAAAAAAAAAAAATTCACATGCATTTGGGGATATGGCAGGAGGGATTTGTTTTGCCCTGACCATTCTTGTGTTTTTTACTGACAGCGTAGCTCAGCTCATTGTACTGACAGGATAAAGTCTGTAGATTTGGAATAACATACACTACATTGCAGCACTTCCATTCTGATTTTTCATGAACCATAACCTTGGTCACATTTGTTCTTCAGATTCCAAATGTTATAACGCTGCTGGTGCCCTGAGATACGAGTGGCTTGACCGATACGAACTAAATTTGAAATGGGAGTGCACTTCTCACCACGACACACTTCACAATAGCCACCTGTCATCAATTCTGATGGATTTCCTTGCAGTGGAAGGACAACAGCACTTGGTGGAATGCAGGAGTCTGCATGGGTCTACGAAAATTTCAAGACTTAGTCTGACGTGTCCCTGCGCAAATTTCACGCCGGCTCGAAAACAAAGCACTCGGAGTCCGTATGCATGTACGGTACAACGCCTCGCATCTTTGTTAGAGTTGCAGTTGCTTTCAAAGAAAAGTTATTTTTAAATTGCCTGAAGGTTTTTTTTTTCCTTTCCTTTCCTACACTCGAGCATGTTTTTCTCTTCTATCTTTTCTCCTTTAGTTTACAGTGAATTGTTGAGCGGTTGTTGAGCACCTCGAGCTGTTGTTGCAGTAAGGATAATATGGAGGGACAGCGGTCGGTTGAAGTCAAGATTGATGACAAACAGGGCAATTGTACCTGTGCTTTAACACTTTTTGGTACTTGAATTCATGAGCGATGTCTTTCCGTGTTCCTATTGAGAAGATACGATAGAAATGTCGTAACTCTCACGCTAGCTAACCAAGAACACTCAGTTTCCAAAAAAGAAAGGGTCGCAACTTTACGACTTGTTTGGGTTTTTTTTTCCTACTTTTCCCTTTTTTCCTCATCTTCAACTCACTCCTTATCACAACTCTTCATCACCCTGACCGTGACCCACCTTCAACCTTAGTAAGTGTACACTTGCAATATACTAGGCTCCAACTCGGTGCATATTTACATTTGAAAGGATAATCTGGGCTTTGTACGCTTCACACATTGCCCTCATTATTCACCAGGCACACATCCATTTCTCATTCATCTCCATTACTCATCACCTTTTCCAATTTTCTCTGAGTTACTTTAATGTGCCTTCTTTTAGTTAAGTTTACGGTACTATACGATCTTCTGTTTAATCTGTCTTGTTTCCAGTGGAATCGAAAATAAACAGTTTTCTACACACAAGTCCAGCGTGAGTTGTCTGTGTGTTTGTGTGTACTCGAATCAAGACGTTAACCGCTAATTTGGAAAGACAAACTCCAAATCATTATTAGTGTGGCTCCCTCGTGTCCATATAATGTGATTTTCAGTGTTGCCTTTTGTATCAGAACATAAAGTAAAAGGCCTGCGCACAAGCAGTGTATCTTTGTGTCCGTGCTACGGGACTCACTGAGGTAGCGAGACTGCCACACTAATGCTCAACAGCCATACATCCATTTTCTAATCCGTTTGTCCTCACGAGGGTCGTGGGCATGCTGGAGCCTCTCCCAGCTGTCTTGGGGCAGTAGGCAGGGTACACCCCGAACCGGTTGCCAGCCAATCGCAGTGATGCTCAACATGCCCCAGCACATACAAGTCACATGTAGAGCAATTTCAGTCAACGATGTGATTATCATAAATGCTGGGAGAGATTTCTGCAGTGCACTGGGAACAAGCAGCAGTGAACGCTGGCAGTTGGAAGACCTATCAGGCCCAAAGTAAGAGGCAGAGCCAGCTGCTACAGGGCCTGCTGTCACAGTAGGGCACTCTGAGACATGGCTCTTCACAAGATGTTGTTGTCAGAAGAGCCAAATGTTTCAGGTGACGGCAGCCGCATGTGGCTGGCTTGCTGCAGAATGGGCCAAGTGCTTGCTTCCTATGTTGTCGGGGGAGGCGCTGACTGCAACACTAAGGTTGCTGGCCTCCTTTGGAGGGCAGGTTCGAGGCAGTGCCGAAAGCTGTGCTTCGCTGCGTGGTGTACACGTCAGTACATTAACAATGTCGGTTCTGGTCTGCCAACCTGGTACCCATGGATCACCCCTTCACCTTTGCACAGCAGCTGAGGGATGCGGCGAGGAGATGATTACAACTGGGGAAATCCACTGGCGAGGGGCAGATGCTGGACCAGGCAGTACTGCAGCAGTGCATTTCGGGCCTCTGCAGTTGGTGTCGTGTCATTTCCTTGCAAAAGATTCCCTTGCAGAGCCTCCGCGTTTGAGGGTTGGTGGCCACTTCCTGACTGAACTTCAGAGCCTAGCCAGAGATCTACAGTCAGATCTACCCCCAAGCTTGCTGATGATCAGCTCATCAGCAAGCTCAATAGGAGCCTGATAATGATCCTGATCATTTGTATCAGGTGTGTTGCAGCTGGGAGACTTGGAAAGCATGCAGGACACCGGCCCTCGAGGACCAGACTTTGACACCCGTGCTTTACAGTTGAAAAGCCTATTTGCAACATGCATTTAATACAATTACTATTGCATGGGGTTGGCATGCTCTTCGACTGGTTGCATGTCCACCTCACAGTGCAGAGGTGCAGGGTTCGATTCCAGACCCGGGCCTTCTTGTGGCCATGTTCACCCAATTCCTCCCACATTCCAAAAACATACATGGCAGGTTAATGAAACACTCAAAATTAACCATAATTGAAGAGTTGTTTAACTGTGTGTACCCAGCGATTGGCTCGCAACCAGTTCAGGGTGTTCCCCGGCTACTGCCGGCAGACAGCTGGGATGGGCCCCAGCATGCCCCGCATCCCTTGTGACACTAAGCGGATCCAAAAATGGATGGATAATATTCTAAAGCCTTTATGTAGAGAATTCGTAATAAGTCAAATGTAGTAATTGCTTTATTTTTACGAATATTAAAAGCTTATTCGGATGAAACAAATTATTAAAATTGTAAACAAATTTGCACAATAAGAATTCAAATGATTATTCCCTAGACAATGGTGGATTAGTGGTATGCGTAGTCCACAACCCATCAGAACTTGCTTAGCCCTTTGACTTTGGTGTGTGCATGGGGATATTCACAGATACCCAGTAGTCTCGATAGAAATGTGACATTGAGGGGAAAAAAAAAAAGCTCAATGCTGTGGTTTGTTCCCATCCAACGCACTCCTTCAATTTGGACTGCGATTGGCCAGTGTTTAATGGTCTGAAGAGACAATATGTGCGGGGGCATTCATGAACCATAGCTGCATGAGATATGTATGCAGTGCTCACTGGTGACTTGAACTGGAATTACTGCAGACGAGGAGGTGTTCCTTCGCTAGACTCCATGGAAGATTTTCCACTTGAGCATTATTTGACCATACTCTCAGCCAGGGGTAGGAAACTCATTTCGGAAAGGGCCCACAAAATAAACTGGAAGGCTCGCCATGGGCCAAGTCAGCATCAAACCTCAATTTCGTCAATATTAATTTTATCATTGCACATGGAAAAAAAACAAAAAAAAAAACAAAAACAAAAAATAGAAATGCGTACCTGGCATTGCATGTCTACATTCTTAAAAGATGAAAATATATGTCATTGGCAGTGAATCAGTTTCATGCATTTAGACAAATCACATTGTCTTGTTAAATTAAATTAGATTTGCCAACGATGTTATCAGGCCAAATCTTCTTGGCCCTCTTCCCTCTACTATGCAGGACATAAGAACGTGACTTGCATTAGGACCAGTGTTGTGATTTTTGCTCATCTCTTTTTGGGAAAAATAGTTGCTCGAGAAATCAGAAAAGTCATCAAAAACATATTGCAGCTCTTGCTCATGTGCACACATAAAAACACAACTTTCAGAACAGTATTTCTTTGTCTTCATGGTCACTGAGAGGACCGCTCAGAGAAAGTGGCCGAGCTGGATGTGGTCCCGAGTCCATATTTTGCCCAGGAAAGCTAGAAGTTTTGTTTTTGACCTTCATACGTACAAAGAATTCATCGTCATTTGCACATCGACACCCACAGTAAGACATTGGGTGGGCAAATGCGGTTTGACAAAACACTAAACTGGATATTGGCCTGGATGAATCAGCTCTGGTGTACGCTACTGTTGTGCGTCCTGCGCCAAAAGCCAGTTGGTGAACCAACTAGCCAGTCGGGTACAAGTCGGGCAGTGCGGGTACATGAAGACAGGCGCGACATTCCGTGAGCTGCAAAAGAAAAAGGTGTAAATGTAGGTTAAGGTAAGTCCCCGGGCCTACGGTTAAGTTTTGTGTGGGGCTAAGTAGAGGAGCACTTTTGGGTAATAAGAATGGTCTGGGGAGTATGTGCTGCTGTGACCAGGCAGTTGCAGATATTTGCCAATGTTTGAGACCGATTGTCTTCTGCCCCTTGTTGTGGTTTTCGGTTTTGCCGTTTGGACAAGAAGGTAAAATAAATGGACTGCAATGTAGTTGGTCTTTTTTATCTTTGCTGGGAAATTCACCGAGTTCATGAGAGTTGCAGATAAACTTATCAAGTGATTGATAGATTGATAGATAGACTGTATCCTATAACATCGGGCAGTGTATTATTTGTGCATTTTTTTTTCTTCGTGATCGGAGTCAAAAAATGCTGTAGATCTTACCTTTGCTTCAAAAACCACTACGTGAGAAAATAACTCTTGAGGGTCAGGTCACGACAATGCTACCTCAGATGGACAGCAGGTTAGATTCCGCTCACAAAGAATCTTCTTATGTTGTTGGATTTTCTCCCCTTGGGGAAAAACTGAATGAGAGACACAGCAAAGAGAGCTAGCGAGCCAATCTATAAACTGTCACGATTTCTCCCTTGATGGCTGCTTGATGGATGACTACATCCCCTTGTGGTACCACAACACCATTTGTGAGGGGAGTCGCGAACTTTGTACGTGCCTATTAGAGGTCTAATTACAGTTCATTCTTTTTTTTTTTCTTTCCAATTCATTTGTTCATCCGAACTCACTGCCAACAATGTGACCTCGTAAAGCTATGCACCACAGCAGATTCAACTGGTTCAAATGCAAAGTGCTTCACTCAAGCTATCTCCGATATATCTGCTCTATAAAATCTTGGTAGAAAAGCATCATCTACATGCCAAAAACGTGATCTTTTTCAAGCCAAGAAGTCCGTGACATCATCTTCTGTTGATGAAATACCTTTTGAATTGGAAAAGGAAAAATGGTGCATAATGAAAGCCGTCTTCACAGTTGACATAGAGAAGATGGAGGGGAAAGGAGGTTGATTCTGTGGGGCTGCCTCTCTTCTTTCGCTCTCTCTCTCTTTCTGCCCTCGTCTCCTTGCTTTTCATGCCTACCTCCCCGTTTCTCACTCTCTCCCAGGGGCTTAATTTATGGTTTTCTACAGAGATGTACGAATGTCAACCCACGCGCTCATCTGCTTTGTTAGTGAGCTAAAAGCATCCCAGACCTCATATAGAGGGTGTGCACACATGCAGCTGCTAAGCATACAATTTAAACGAGAGTCTGATATTAAAAAAAAAAACAAAAAAAAAAGTGCAGAAGCAGCC
The DNA here is from genome assembly GCA_901007745.1 of Hippocampus kuda. Lineage (NCBI taxonomy): Eukaryota > Metazoa > Chordata > Actinopteri > Syngnathiformes > Syngnathidae > Hippocampus > Hippocampus kuda. The sequence goes on along the minus strand of CAAKHF010006096.1, from coordinate 15,462 downwards.
CTGTTGCATTCGCAATTCAGCCTAAATCCAGGGGCCTCTTCAGAAAGTCAAATCTCCAAACCTTTTTGTCACCTTTCCTACACTTTTGTTGGATTGCGTCATCATGTCAAGAGGAGGTGGAAAGATGTTTGTTTTCCAACACTGAAAAGGACAGCACTGTTACAAATGAATTTGACTCCACTTTTCCTAACTGGCGTGATCACGCGATGACGAGTGTGACTGCCGTCTCTGGCTTGCGGACTTTACCTGCAAAATATTAGCGTAGTAATTCAATGAAAACGATTTTTGTGAAGGATTACTGATGATGTTTTGCACTGATTTTGGAATTGCCCCTTCACTCATAAATTATTGAAAGCTGTTTTGCATTGTATTTCTGTTTATGTGGAGCCAGGCAATTGCAGCGCACACATTGAGACAAACAACCATTCGCATTCACAATCAGAGCTCAGGACAATTTAGAGTGTCCATTTATGCTTGCTTGCCATGCTTGGTTTTGGAATGTGGGACGAAATCCAGAGTATCCGGAGAAGACCCACGCAGGCATGGGACGAACATGTCAATTCCGCACAGGAAATTGGTTGTCCCCAGTTACCTTTCCAAAGCACTTTTTGATTTCAAATGATCCTATCCTCCAACTACTTCCAGGTTACTTTGCTCTGATAAGATAGGAAAGGAAATTTCCTTGGCAAGAACAAGAATGTGAAGAGGCGAAAGGGACAAATGGCTACTCAGGAACAGTTACTTTGCTCCATTCAAACGTTCATTTGTTCAGAAATATTGAAATCTGCAAGATGATCAAGAATAGAGCAGCATAATCACGGCAGGAGGTGCAGTTTAAACGATCTTTAAACCCATCGCATGGATGGCTGGAGCATTAAGTTGTGGTTAATTTTGTAAGCATGCTTCCTGTAGTTGTTAAAAATGTATTTAATTGATTAATAACAGCAGCTGAATTTTACTGCTAGCAGTACACTCAGTCACCATTAGGAGCACTACGTTGTATTTCTTTTCTTTCTTTATTAAATTTAAAAAGGCTTCAACAGACGATAAAACCTCTTTAATCAGTCATTAATTAGAAGGCTGCTACAGTTAAAAAGTTTTGACTTTGTTTTTGAAGCTTAGAGGTTAACATTTATTGAAGCACAGTACAAAATGCAGCTTAATGATGTGAACGTTGATTCTCTAATCAACATGGGAATACGTCAGAAGAAAATTAGCTACGGTGGAAAGAGTAGCATGAATGACAATATAGTACTTTGTATGATAAAATAAACTGAACTGATATAAAGAAACTAAAAATGAATGATCCTGGACTGAAATAAATGTAACTTTCTAAAAAGATGGACATGTGGCTCTTTGACTAATTTAACCCCCTTTAAAGCCAATTACAGCACCAATTTGGTTTTGGTGGCTAGACCAATGTGCATCTCTTTCCCAAGCTTACACTAAAATTGACATACAATAAGAAAATGGGAACGAAAAGGGGACTTGCCAAGTCAGTCATGCATACATGACCAAGATGGTTTTAATTTCATGTCCCGCCAGTCACGCATCCCACTGCCAGATGTATTTTTATACAAGATGGTAGGTGCGTTTTGAGCCTCATTCACGAATGAGCAATCGGGAGAAGTAGAACATGCTGTCAAACATGAGCGATGAGCACCAATAAGTCAGGAAAAAAAAATTGAGACAAGCAGTTGCATCGACATCAGCGGGTTTTCAGAGATGCGATTGTTGCCCCTGAACTTCATAACCTTTTTCAAAAGCCCAATTTTGAATACAAAAATGGAAGCAGAAAACAAAACAAAAACATTTTTAAACAAGGTTCCAGACAGCATGATGGCAGGTCGCAAAATCTGACAGTGTAATGAGTACTTCTGCGCTGTCCTCTATGCTCACAATTCTTTCGGGATTCTCTGTACCAACGCCCACATGGAATTCTTTCCTGTATTTTAACACTCCCTGCTCCACATTCACATCCTCCTGATAACCGTTTCACATCTTTTATGCATTCTACATGTCCCCATTCTAGCTTTTTTATTTTCACGTAAACCACCAAATCAAAGGCTACCTCCCAATGTTGACGACTGCTTGATTCCCGTATGGTTCTTGTGACTCAACCTGTGACTCAAAGTGCTCAACCTTCCAAGCCTGACTCTCCCCCCACACCCACACACACTTTATTAAAAATCAGCATACTTCAGAATTACAATCCAATTCCTTATCGGATGTGGCTTGTCTTCCGCTGATATGACTCGGAAGATGAATGAGGTAAAACTGAGAAGGCTTCAGGCAGAATTACATTTCAAAAGTAGCTAGCTCGTCTTATTGGTCCATTATAGTAGTGACAGTCCAAAGTTCCTCCTCGATTAAAACACGTCCTTTAACTCTGCACACAGTTCAAGTCAGACAGTAGCCAGTCTATTGTTGCTATAGTTCTTGCCACATATTATGAAGCACATGTACTGTTTTTCCTTTACAGTTTCAACAGTTCAAGGATATAGACACACACATTTGCGCATGTTCCCTACCATTTTTAACAAAAGCCTCTATGGACCAATTAGACTCCCTGGCCTGGACAATGCTTCAAGGGCATTTACAAGTAAGCACGCACACACACACACACACACACACACACACACACACACACACACACACACACACACACACACACACACACACACACACATTCTCTCAACTCAACTCAACCGTATTTATAGAGCATTTTAAAACAACCACTGCTGTATACCAAGTGTTGTACATGGAGCACATATCATATATACAACAATAAACATTGAAACAATAAATTAATAACAAAGACAGTAGAAAGCACAAAAACAGTCAAACAAAAAATCAAGTCTGAGTCATGCTGTGTCAAAAGTCAAAGAATAGAAATGAGTTTTGAGATGAATTTTAAAGATGAGCAGTGAGGGGGCTTGCTGAACGTTTAGCGGGATGTCATTCCAAAGAGAGGGACCAGCAACGGAAAAGGCTCGATCCCCTCTGAGCCGTCGCTTTGTTCTTGGTACCTCGCTAAAATGTCTGGTCCGTTGACCTGAGGCACCGGGCAGGTGTAAAGGGGCGGAGGAGATCAGAGAGGTAAGGTGGAGCATGCACACACACACAGTGCACACACACATATATATATATATATATATATATATATATATATATATATATATATATATATATATATATAGAGAGAGAGAGAGAGAGAGAGAGAGAGAGAGAGAGAGAGAGAGAGAGAGAGAGAGAGAGAGAGAGATAGATATATATGTACACAAGTCTATATACGTTTCCCTACAAATGAACTCATTCATAATAGCAAGTTAGGGCTCGCGTATTCATCCAAGGATTAACTAAGAAAGAGGAATCTGCTGACGTCCCTATTCATCCATGTAAGAAAAATCTGTGCACGCTCACTCATTGTATTGTGAAGTGTTCCCAAATTTAAAAAAATAAACAAACAAATAAATAAATAAAAGTCTACTTTGACAAGCAAGCTCAGCAGAGATCTTGGGTGGCAGAACAAGACAGGGATATATCCAATAAAACACTCCGGGCATGTTACACAACACACCAGGGCACTGTCACATTTGCATGATGCTCATTCCTTTTGCAGTACTGGCATTGACACAAAGAAATAATTGTATTTGTGTCAACAGGGCACATACTGCTGGACTCAGAAGGTTATGAAAGCCTCAAAAGAGTCAACTTCACACTCATCTGCTATTTGTTCACTGGTACAGTGTTGAGATTATGTAAAAAAATAAAAAAAGAAAGCAGTTTTGACCTCTTAAATGATAAATATTACTATTTCACCCAAGTGTCTATTGTGAATGCCATGCACACTTCGTAAGTCTTCATCAATACAACTATTACACATATCTTTGTAAACTTCTCATTTGCAAAGTAATGCGCAAAGCACGACAAATATATCGTGTACATATTGTTGGAGAAATTTGATTTGCGCAGCGGCGTCACATCAGTAATTTTGTTGTTGGTGTAAATCGGAGCAGACAAATATCCCAAGGCTGGAGTATCTTATACCTCTATATTTTGGGGCTTTTTGGTTTATCATGGGTGATAGGAAACCGTATACATACACGCGTGCAGAACACACAAGCCATCAGCCTAATTACAAGTGACAGTGAATCAGCTAAGGGAAACAGCAAAAGCCATGGTCAGTTCCACTGTGGTGCACTGCTGGCGGTATGCCCTATTTAAGCATCTACCACACACAGACACAGACGCGGGCGCACACACACTCTGGCCAATTAGCACACAGCCATACGCGCAAGATGTACCAGTGTGGAAATGGATACGGCGGACATGCACAAAGTGAGACGCAGAGAGGGAAAATGAAATTACATGCATGGTAGCGCTATCGTTTACAGTCATTCAGGACAATGGACAGAAGCACATGTGTGGTAATAGAGATACAACAGTCACATTTGTTCATTCCAAGAACGCCCACATACACACGCACACGCGCACTCACAGGCTGGAACAATGCCAAGACCTGAGGTGCAGATCTCTTGAATCTTTTAATTAGATGTCTGCTTTGACAGGTTATTTTCAAGAACACTTGATGCCCATCAGGGTCTTTGGATTCGCAACGAGGGCAGATAAATGCCTTTTTGCTGACCTATGTGACGTGAATGCAACTTTATAATTATGTGTCAGGAGTCTACTACGCCTTGAGCCGTCGTCACCTTCCCAGGGCGGAGTGGTTTGTGTGTCACAGTGATGCTAGGAGCTAAGTTGTCAGGGGATGTATGCCCGTGGTGGCGTTGCCCAGGAAAAATAGGTCTAAGATCTAAGCCGGCGATGGAGTCGACAAGAATTTCAATGAAGCCTTCTTTTGAACGTTCTATGCAAGGTAAAATATTTGGACATCGTTTTCCTGGACACGGGTCACTGTGGACACACGCCTTAAGGTGAAACTCAATGGCAAGCACCTGGTGGCCGAGTTTGGACAGATTGGAGCACAGCCTGTCGAGACATCAGTCGCCCATCCCATGGGCTTGCCACCTACGGTAAGGGCACAAAAATGGGTGATGTGATCCTGCCTTAAATGGAAGGCAAGGCAGGCAACGTTATTTATAAATCACATCACTGGGCAACTCAATGTGCTTCACGCAACCAAAAGCACAACATCCAAAAGCATTAACAGAGCACTTGAGACATTCACAATGCAGAGAGAATAAAAGTAGCATATTGAAATAACTATTAAAAAAAAAAAAAAGTAAATTCTGGAAGGGATCAGGAAAGGGCAACTGGAACACAAATGGAACAGGTGGCACATTTGTTTTAATGAAGACGATCATTTTGCCTGGAAGAAAAAAAAACAGGGCAAAACAAAACATTCCTCAGCCAAGAAGTTACTTTTTTCTAATCATATTGTTTGTTAAGGCTGAGATTTGAATTTCTCACTGCCACACGTTTCAGTTTGAAATGATACACTTCACTACCCAGTCATAAGCCAGGATTTATTCAACAAAGGCAAGCAGCGAGCCCCCACCCCCTCAACTCCCTCCATGACCTCAAACCTTTGCCTTGCATGACTGATTTGGGTGCTCTTGTCATGAGGAGGGACAGACTCAAGAGCAGACGACACAGTGAAGTGTTTGGAAGCCCAGCTGCACTTTTCTTCAATACAAAAATAAGTGTAGACTGTTTACACTCAGAATAATCAATTTCAAAGGAGTTGGTGATGGGCAGCATGAATTTTAACCAAGCATGTGTCAGAGGGTAATACCAGAGATGGCAGTTAACCCTATTTGGCTGGTCCGTCCTCCATGTTCCGACCTCGGGAATCATTCCGTCACTGTCCCTCCATCCCTATTCATACAACAATTGTCCTCCGTCT
>CAAKHF010006095.1:0-15376 GCA_901007745.1 Hippocampus kuda | reverse complement strand
CCCCGCCCCACCCCCCATCCGTTAAATTTGCGCGTCCCACATTCAACGTTTAACGCACAAGCCAAGCCATCGGGAAAACAAAAGGGAAGGGCCTGTCGCCCTTCTTCCGCCATCAATCATTCGCTGCCCGGGAGACTGCACGTTCGCTCTGTTGCAGAGACCAGCTGCGAAACTCTGCATCAACCTGTGCTGTGATGGATGTTTCTGCAGGCATCAGCGGCTACAATCAAGTCACCAAAACAGAAGCTGACTAACGGGAATGAATTGTAAAATATCACATTATTTCTGATGGAGACAAAAGACTCACTGATGTGACTTTTGCCCCGGCAGTGCGGTGGAGCATGACGCCAGCATGTCTGTCTCACAGCCAAAAGTTCTGTGTCCACGTCTTGGTGTGGGCATTTCTGTGTTGAGTTGGAATGTCTCCCTGTGCTTAAATTAATATGGATTTTCTCCGAGTACTCTGGTTTACTCACACAAAACAAAAGCATGCACGCTCAGTTAATTGAAGTCTTGACCACATGTACGATTTGTGATTTGGAATGGTTGTTTGCATTTTTGCCACGTGTGTGATTCACCGGCTACCAGATCATGCTGTATGATCCCACATCTTAAACAAGTCAGATGGGGTACACTCAAGCTCATGTGACCTTCGACACTACAAGTGTCAGAAGATAGATGGACGGACATTTGCCCACAATCTACATCAAACACCATCTTGGATACCTTTCAGAATTCATTGGAAATCTTGCTTACACAGTGTGATGTTGCCTGGTAATATGCTGAACAGTGCAGAAAGGTTAATTTCAAGGTCATCTTCGGGCAGGACAAAATAGGGATATCGCTTTACATTGGGATTGTGCATTTCAGGTCTTTTGCTGAGACCATACCATATCTCATTACACGACCGGTGATCTGATGCATTAAAGATATTTGGCTGTGGCTATCACGAGAAACTGAAAACAGAAAAGGCTGACAACACTTGAAGTATATTTGTTATTGAATACCTTAGCTTCACGACACGAAGGAGGTATTGGAAGCCCGGATTTTCTGTCAGGCTGTACATCTCGCCATCTTTACAAAGAACGCTATGACTGTCTGTTATTTTCTTCCAACGACTGGACATTAAAAAAAGTTAGCACGCTTTGCTGACAGCTCTTGAGGCTAACGAGCCCGACCATGAAGGAGTGGGTTGCGAAGCAGTGACATGACGCCAATGATGTCGTCACGCAGGCTGACTCCCTTTTCAGAGGGAGGATGGTCACGTGAAACTAGCTAGCAGTATGGCTGTGTCGTGTATCACAACAAACGTATGTTGACTTTCAGTATAACTTATTATTGCAGTCAGTGTTTACTTTTGTATCTGTAATTTTCGCTACTTGCTGAATAGAAACAATGTAATTGCATTGGGAGTGTCAGCAAGGGTAAATTAAAAGGATATAAATGCCTTTCATAATGTCAATGTCACATAATCATTTAGTTTAAAAGATGATTAAATTATGCTTTAAATGATGTTAATGAAAGTCGATGTTATAGATTACATCATTAAAGCCATAATGTCACAATATGTACACCCCCACTCCAAAAAAAAAAATGTCAACGTTCACGTTGCAGCATGTGACTAAACTGTTACTAAAAACACCTTTACAGATTCACAGATTATCCGGATAGTCTGTCTTCCAAGCACCCTCGTCCGCACGCATCGACAGGAAAGGGGCCGATGTGTGGCATGAAAGACCATTTCATGTGATTGAGGATACGACCAAAAGAAACAAAAACAAAAACTCCTAACTGCTACAGTACAATTTAGTAACGTCACAATCATTTTTTATCGAAAATAAACAACATCCTACTTACCAGAGATGCTAATACAGAGGCTCCTATATGTCTGTGTATGCTGCGTTGTTCACTCATACATGACTACTGTACTCTGAAATTGCGCCCCCTCCCAAAATCCAGATTGAAAACAAGCCACTCTGCAAAGCAGTTCTTGTTGGAATAATTTTTCTTGAAAAGTAGGCCTTGAAAGTCAATTATAAATCATGCTCTAATATCAAATCAAGCTTCAGCCGCACGTCGAATTGAACCAATCAGACGCAATAGAAGCTGAACCGAACACAGGACGGATAAACTCACTTGTTACATGGCCTGCGGGATGGCTTTCCGGATGTCAATCTACAAGCCGATCGGCTAAAATAAGAACCAGCAGGTTTTTGGTGTGTGTGTGTGTGTGTGTGTGTGTGTGTGTGTGTGTGTGTGTGTGTGTGTGCGTACATGTATAATGTACCCACTATAAACGAACCCAATTTAAACTCTAGGACTTTACTCTTTGTGAAGGGAACATTTCATGTTTTGAAATTTGCTCTTGAATTCTGACATTTCAGCCATCAAAGCCACAATTTACATTTATATACCCACAACCCGAGTGAGGATAAGCAGTACAGAAAATGGATGGATAGGTGGATAGTATAGTTACTTTTACATTTTGTGATTTCAGTTAGCCTAGAACAGGGGTCACCAACATGGTACCAGGTAGCTCCCAAGGACCACACAAGCTGTCTGCAGGTCTGTTGTTAAAGTAGTTCACCAGTGATGGGAATACTGTGGTTTCGCAGAAATGTTGTGTTAGTGATGATCATTTGAAAATGCAAACTCTGGCAGAGATATAATAAATAAAATGCTGCGTTTTGATCTTGATTTGTTTCCCAATTATTGTGAGAAATCCTAGAAAACATGCTCATTGAAATAATGGCAATATCGTGATATGAAAATTGCCAAGATATTGCCATCGTCATGTTACGATATTAAAAGCAGCACGTCTCCGTCAAAAAAATTACTTTTCACCGACTTCAGCTGAACTCAGCTTTGTGAATTACATGGACCATGATTATTTGCGCTACTGTGCCAATAAAATAATTGGCCAAGCCTTTTTCTTTGTCACTGCTGTTATGTACAAAAACACAATATTATGCTTTTTTAAATATTATGTTGTGACAACATCGTTTTGTGGCCATTTGGAACTTTTTGGTCCCTTAACGCTTACAACACTAAGGATATGAATTACAAGGAGACCATTTGACTGTTTTACACTACTTTCTCCTTAACTATTTTTTTCAATGTTACAAGAGAGGAATAACTGCAAAAATTCGCATATTGGGGGGCCAGGGGCTAAACTTCATTATGTTTGCCTTGTGTGGTCATGTGTTAACGTGTTTAAAAAAGCTAATATCCGCCCATTAAATCGATTGTGTTCTAATAATAACACCATTAAAGGTAACATGAGCAAATGTGTTATTTCAGAAGTGTGTATCAAATGAGTTGCTTCTTGTGGTGGCTAAAGGGCATTAATCAGTCCACAAGAAGTAGCTCTGTGCTGCAAAAAGGTTGGTGACCCCTGTATGTTATGTGACTTTGCATGCATTTTCAGCATCAATTTAATCTAGAACTACAGCAGCTTATTTGAGGCTAAAAATGGTACGTAACGTACTTAAAGCCGAGTTGAAAAGGTCACTGCAAAGCTTTCCTGACCTCTGGGTCTAAATTACCAGTGGGAGAAGTGAAGGGGGTTGGTTGTAAATGCCACCATTTGGACATAAGAGCGTTCCAGTCAGGTACATTTCAGCAATTTACTGTAAGGTAAAAGTATTAAGAGGGATGGGGGGGTGGGGGGGGGGAGAGATGACAACTGTTACAAAATCAATGGGAAAGCCTGTGAGAGCACATGCCTCAACAGAAACTGTGCCCACTGGCAAAACAATACAAAATGTTTGAATGTGGTTTTATTGATGGGACAATGCGGTATCATGATTAACGATGAACTACATCTGTTCCAAGTTGGAAATGTTTGCTTCAGGCTGTGAAGAAAGTCTGTTTTGACAACAAACCTACAAGACAGACACATGTATGAATTGTAACGTAGTATGAGACAATGAGTATTGCCTTTTGGAGCGAGGGCAGTGATCCAGTTCGCTCTCGTGATTTGATACTGAGGCTTTGACTGTGACATGGCCAAAGGTCGACCTATTCACCTTACAGAGGTCCTTAACTGCGCACTTGACAGTAATGAATAGTCACAACGCATTTGGTTCATTTTATGAGCTGTGCTCAAGCAAACTATTTGTCTTTTTGTTCTTCTTAAAAGGACATACTGTGTCAAAGCGGGCAAAGTTTTTATTTATAAGTCTATAACTCTTTAAATGCACATCTTTGCACATTCTGCAAGGTCTCTGTTGAATTCGAAAGAATTATTGAACTACCTTCTTCCCCAGTGAATGGCTGTAATCCTTGCGCCAAGCGCTGCATGTTAAAACTTTTTACATAAGCTCCAAACCACGTGTGATCGTCTTGCCTGTGGGGCTCACACCACAGGAGCATAAATCAGACATTGCGAGCAGAATGTCTCACTGGCATTCCATGTAGCTCATGCACAGCTTAGGAAAGCAAAAGGGCACACGCACAAGCCTGAGTACCAAGAAACGGCCTATGGGGCTCCCTTGACAGTTGTTTCAAACGGTACCGGACTGACACAAGCCCTTGGGATATCCCTCGCAACAAACTGTATGTTCCATGCGAACAGGTACAAATTATCATCTCAATAAAATGGAAATCGCCGAAAGCGTCCTCGGGTGTCTTCATTATCTGGTTGTGTTGTAGATGAATGTGCTCTCGACTGCATGAAGCTATGATGATCAATTTAGGGAGATTATTTTACCCTGTAGGAGAATTGCGCTTAACATACATTATGTAAAACAGCATCTTCAAATTTTAACCTCTCTACAGATTAACATTGCGGAGAGGACATGAGGACATACATGATTTGTCCATTTATACAATCCATCTAGACTGAGAAATGTCTTTTTTTTTGATATGCACAAAAAGAAGTTCCAAATGTATCCTTGCCTCGCACTAGTCAAAACATTGATGAGATTAATTTACATTTATGGAGTGAATTATCACGGAAGTACACGATATGAGGAATAAAGGGCCCAGCACAGGTTAAGACTGATTGACAGCAGCATTGTCTGGCTAGGTTGCACTTCATTTGGAAGAGCCCATGGTGACCCCTCGGCATTATGGCCCAGGGAGGGGGGCAGTGCCAGTCTCTCAGGATGTTGATTAAGTGGGATCAACCAGCCCCTCACACACAAGTGGCCTGGACGTCCTCAGGGGAGACGTGCCTAACGGCCTCGACCTGGACTTCCTCCACAACACACCCACACCTCCCCACTTTAAAGGCATTAGACAAACACAAAAACCCATTACAGACACGTAGGACAAGTTTCAGATGACTTTGTGTGTCATATCATGGCATATATATATTTTTTAAACAGTATATATATTTTTTCACTGTTTTCTTAGGCAGCCATTAGAGCAATATCAATCAATAGGTAGCCAGAGGTATAATGCATGGCAAATGCTTTTTAATATGTACGGTATGTTTGAGAGATAATTTAACAATGGGGATTGAAGAACAATTGTTAGGTAATGGGGGCTCTTAAAGCTTTTGTTTGACTACAGAGGAGGCACTAAAAACAAGCCTTTCAAGATAAGCGGCCTGGCTGTTGTATTGAGTCTTTGCTACTCCCCCAGGACAGCATATCCATCACCAGATGCCCTCGGGTGTGGGCGAACAAATTTGTACCTTCTGGGGCTTACATCACACCTCAGGAGCATTAGCACTCACCAGTGGGATTTCTGTGTGATCTGACACAGAGATCCAACTGTCAGATCAGAGCAATCCTGTTTTTTCTTTTTTTTTTTTTAATACTTGTTGAATGTTAATTCACAACAGGTTGCAGTGCCACCCCCATCTCACTCCACTTTTGGGCTATTATTTGCCACCAGCGGATAATAACTGTTGTGCAAAAACTAGTGTGTGTGTGTGTGTGTGTGTGTGTGTGTGTGTGTGTGTGTGTGTGTGTGTGTGTGTGTGTGTGTGTGTGTGTGTGTTTCCAGAGACAGCTCATGAAGAAATGACTGACAAGATATTATTATTTTGTCAGCGTGAACAATTATTACAGAGGGGAGGTCACAAAACAATAGGAGTATGCTCCCTTCATTAGGGCAGCCAAAATTTTGAATTTTGAAATCTTGAATAATAATAACAATAATAATAATAATAATAATAACAAGAAGAAGAAGAAGAAGAATCTTTTACTTTTATTTTTCTCTCTTTAATGTGTATGTTCCAAATTCCCATGCAATTTCTCCCCAACCTCCTGTGGTCCAATTGAGCCAAAAGAGAAAAGCTAGTGCCCTCTACAGGAGAATATGGAAACTACAGTAAAACGCTGATTAGTGAAAACAGTCATATACTGTATACGTGTATAGCTGTATATAAGATCCAAACATGGGAATAGAGGATGAAAGAAGTCGAAAAAAAAAGTGCTTCTCTTTTAATTTAAGAAAAGTATGCATCTTAGGCTACAAGGTCAAGTTGCAATTTCACTATTATTGATTCATCTGTTTTCTGGAGCCCTCTTCATTAAACTGAGGTGGAGATGGAGCAAACTGGCTTTGGATGAGAAAAGGGATAGCCCTTGGACCGGTTGCCGAATAGACAACCATCCACATGCCCACCTATATGGATAATTGATAGTGTTGAAATAGTCTAACATTAATGTTTTTGGGATGTTATGAGGAAGCTGGAGTACCTGGAGTAAACCCATGCATGCATCTGAAGAGCATGCAAACTGTATATAAGGCTAAATTTGAACCTCAGACCACAGTAATATGAGTCATATGTGCAAACCGATCCAACACCATGCCAGCCCTCCAATTTTGACCTTAAAAAGCAATTTTCACTCGCCTCGTAATTTAGTGTCACAGATTCGAGTCACACATATGCATGTAATGAGACCTCAGATAACATATACACTGCTGTACTTCAGATAGCCTACAACTGGCAACAAATGTATTTTATGTGCAACATACTTGGCATTTGATGATTTGATGATGAATTGAATTAAACGGCAATATCAAATTTGTAGCTGTTTTTAGGACCATGTTCTGGCATCGACAAGACTCTTAAGAAAAGTAAACTTTCACGGCCAGCTACTGATGAGCTGCTTCAATTTGATAAATGTTACTTTGTGTCAAAACCAAATGACAAATTGTTCAATCATGATTCTCACCCATCCATCCATCCATTTTCTGAACCACTTTATCCTCCCTTGGGTCGCGTGGCGTGCTGGAGCCTATCCCAGCTGTCTTTGGGCACTAGGCGGGGGACCCCCTGAATCGGTTGCCAGCCAATCGCAGGGCACACAGAGACGAACAACGATCCGCTCTCACACTCACACCTAGGGACTATTTGGAGAGTTCAATGAGCCTGCCATGCATGTGTTTTGAATGTGAGAGGAAACCAAAGTACCCAAAGAAAACCCACGCAGGCTAGGGGAGAACAACGCAAACTCCACACAGGGAGGCCGGAGCTGGAATTGAACCCGGTACCTTTGCACTGTGAGGTCGATGCGCTAACCACTGGCCCACCGGGCCACCCTAACCCATCCAATAAATCAAACTTATTGTTCACAGTCAGGCAACATGTTCATTGAAAGACAGAATCATACAAGGTATTAGTCCCACAATGGGAACATTTGCATTATCAAGTTAAACCTAATGTGGCAAGCCGTTAATTATTGTTATTATTATTGGTATTATAAAATACTGGATAATTTTTTCTCCCACTGACCCAAATTGGTGCTTAATGAATGATGAGTGATAAACCTGGATTTTGTGAAATTTTTCTTTTCACATTGAGCGGAAATATATTGTATCTTAATGAAGTCTAAACTACATGGGCAAATTAAATGACTCACATTTTCAACCATTAACACCTGTCCTGATTTTACAGCAAAAACTGAAAATGGTGGCATAAATTGGTAGCCATCTTCATCTTTACTGCTTCATTGCATTGCTTCCAACTTGTTATTAGCCCCATAGCAACAGGCTGTCAATCTGCCCTACAGGTGGGCCTAAATTGTTGGTGAAGTGAGCCAAAATGGCAATGCCACCTGCAAACCTGAGCTGACTATCTGAGGCACTTCTCACTTCATATGAGCTTCTTCACTTGAATACCAGTGCAGTAAAGGTAAAAGTGAATGCAACTTTGGTTTGATCCTCAAATGACCCACATAGAGCTACCATTATACACTACTGGGGCACTTCATTCTGCACTTGTGCAGCTAATGCAATCGAATACAAGATTGGTATTTTTTAAATTTATAATAATGCAACTTCTTCATTGGCACTGAAAAAGGTATATTGAATTTTGAAATTTAACAATATATACAGTTAGAGAACTACAGTACAGTATATACTGTTTCGTTTGGCTACATTGGGACGGCAATTATCACTGAGAATTTCGACCCCTTTTCGAGTGCTTACTTTTTAGGCTCGGCTACCTCACAATAGCCGACTATGTTGGCTCCCATGTGGCTCTGCAATGTAAATGTGGCTTCACTTAACTTATTACAACTTTGCAAACACGTTCGAACGTCTTTGCATTTCGAAAGTACTGATAAAATGTAGGCAAGTTGCTAAAAACATGTTTGAACGAGTTTGCAAATATTTTCGAACAAGTTTGCCAGTCAAACACGTTTATTCCACATTGGCAGTACCATATCTCAGTATAAAACAAATCACTTATTTGCACGGTCGATTTTGGCTGTGGCCTTGCTGTGTGGAGTTTGCATATTCTCCCTGTGCCTGCGACGCAGGCCGTGCGTTGATTTTCTCCGAGTACTCTGGTTTCCTCCTACATTCCAAAAACCATGCAATGCAGGTTAATTGAACACTCTGTGTGCTCTGCGATTGGCTGGCAACCAGTTCAGAGTGTACCCTGCCTACTGCTCAAAGACAGCTGGGATAGGCACCAGCACGCCCCGCGACCCAAGGGAGGATAGGCGGATTAGAAAATGGATGGATGGATGTAGAGTATGCAGAATCGATATTTGTTGTTTCACATACTCAGCGTGCTACAAAAAATGTTAAATGTAAATTGCACAGGATAATCAAAAAGATACAATTTTTTGTGTGTTGATGAACTGTTGTACGAACAGCAGCAGTTGCAGTCGACCTGCGGGTCCTTGCTGGTCTTTTCTTCTCTAACTTAAAGAGCAAACAATATGCATATATTCCTAATGCATGTTCTTTGTGGAGTCTGCTCGATATGAAATGTTAACTTTGCAAAGTCTGCACTCTGCCAACGAAATATCTATTAACTTTAAAATGTATCAACATTTTACTGTGCTTTTGTGATGGGCTACTCATTTTTTCCCATAGCTGTCTATAGTCTCACTTTACATCTCTATCACTTTCTCTCGCGCTCCTTCGCTGCGTTGAGTGTCTGCCTGTCTGGAACTTCGCCCTGTCCTTTATGCTTTTCTTGTGGATAACGGCACCGCCACACAACTTGACCAATGAAATGCTGCTTTAACAGAAAAAAAAAAGACAATGGGGAGGGGTACCCACACAACAAATCGGCTTTTAGATCGCTCACGATTGACACATCACAAGCAGCAATAGCTGCCCAACTCAGGAACGACCTCCAGTTGGAGGTTGCTAAACAGCAACAGCAGCAATAGCTGACCAACTTGAGCTTTGCAGCCGGGCGGCCAGTCAAGTCCCGCAGCAGTCACACGTAAAATGTCAACTCCGAAGTTGTTGGAGTGGAGAGATGGTAGTCTGCTTCCTGATTATACTGTGTGTGAGCCCACACCTTCACTCTCCTTGCGTGCCTGCATGTGTGATTTGTTTTTGTGTGTGATGCGCAACGCAACACAAACCACCACGACAGACCGAGCTGGAACACAATATTGCAAAAGTAACCGTTTGGTTTTAATACACACAGTTTAAAATCATTCAATGAATGCAAAAGAACCATCCGTCCAAATGATGTGTTGAAATCATGCAATCTCATAAAACGTACCTATCGATTTTAATTAATGGTCTCTTCAACGAAGGTATGCGTGATCTGTTTGATTTACAATATTTAGCATCCCCCCTCCCCGATAGCGATTAGAACAAATTGTCACATTGTTTTTGTTTGTTCCGTGCAAACATGATGACTCACACAACTCCCCATGGTGACAGACGGAGCCCCGAAACGTCATCGGCAGTGATTGAGGAGACTGTCCGCTGCTTGGCAACCACACGCTGAACCTCCCCGCTCGTGGGCTTCAAGTCTCGTCTTCTTCGCAGACAAACGTGGGGAGTAAAACAAATCATATAGTGGATATTTTTTAAGGGTATAACGTGAGGGTTTTTTTTTCTTCTCGAGTTTAGGGTCTTAAAGTGAGCCAACATGTCGGACGACGACGAAGGTGCGCCTTCCTTTCTTGACGACGTAAGAGTAAAGTTTGTCGAAGAGAAAGTTTGTAAATTCCTCCAAATGCAGCCTCAAACGTGGGGTGAAGGTGCTGCCAGTCAAGACTTCCAAACGCTATTGGTAGACCTTTTTGAAAAACACACTGCTCTTTATTTCTCAAAGACAAAGACAGGTGGCCTGGACGCTATCAATGAGGTATGCTTATAACCAATACAGTAATGACTAGCATCGCATTTGTGCTAGCAAAGATGAATTGCATTGAAATGGGTCATGTTTTTACTGCATAATTTTTCAAACGTAGACCCCGAGTTTTGTCAGAAACAAGATCATTTATATCACAAAGAAGCGACGTGCCCTCGTCCATTCAGAAAACTACAAGAAGATTCTGCTTTTTGGTGTCCTGGCTCCATGTCCAGTTCTGCAATTGTCAATCATAGTTGAACAGGTGACGTCATAACATTCCCATCATTTTCTTAAGAACAAAAACAAAAATGCTCAGTTATTTATGTCGTTTATTTTTACTTGGCTTGTGTTCTTCCAAGATATGTACCCCACTGCTGTCCAACAGTCTAAACCAGCACACATGGCCACAACTGTTGTCTGAGGACATTACTCGAAATGCACAAAGGATATGCAATAAAACATCAGTTGTGCGAAGACGTGCTTTGGGGGAATCTGTCCTCGCTGTTCCACCTGATACTGACTGGATGGAAAATGTATCTCGTACTTTTAAAATGTAAGAGTACAAAAATGTTATCAAGATAAGTTAATGGTGCAGGAGTATATTTAATCTATGCAAGTATTTGTTTATTTATGTATTTTACCCAAAGGTATGGTAGCTATGACAGGACACTGGCTCACAACATAGAGACCCAGGTGAGCAACTGGACCAATCTGATTCAGAGAATGTTGAAGGAGGATTCATCAGATGTACTTCTGACGGGCAATAATCCTGGGCCTGCTGCAGAGCTGGGGTTCTGGGCTTCCAGGAAGCGCAATATTCAGAGCATATATCAACAGGCATGCACCGATTAAATTGTCATCTTTATTTTCATCACCTGGAATTCCTTGCTATAGACTGTGTGTTTCCCTGTGTAGCTTCAGAGCCCTATTATCCAGAAGATGGCAGAGATGTTGGAGATGATGGAAAGCAGCTACCATCCTGTCATAAAGACACTGATTGGAAATGTATTTGATGGTAAGATTTTTTTTCCAAAAAAACAAGACACTAAATAATTGTGCAAAGTTCAGACTGAAAGCCGAGACTTTTCCTTAGCCCTAAGGCTTTTACAGATTTTTTTCCGATCATGGGGCTTTCATGTTTGTGTTTGATGTGTATATGTTTCCTTTTTTCTTCCTGTGCATTATAGAGTAAATGTTTTAGATTTGTTTTCAAATCTTTAAATTGTCTTGCCCCATCTTAACCTCTTTGAGCTGCTCCACCCCTACACTCCTGCTTGGTGCCTCAGGTCAGCTGACAAAAGCCATCTGGAGGTACTGAGGACAAAGCGGCGATTCCAAAAGACAGAGCTTTTTTTCGTTGCTGGTCCCTGTCTTTTGAATGAACTCCCTTTGAACATTAGGCAAACCTCATCGTC
Organism: Hippocampus kuda; assembly: GCA_901007745.1. Classification (NCBI taxonomy): domain Eukaryota; kingdom Metazoa; phylum Chordata; class Actinopteri; order Syngnathiformes; family Syngnathidae; genus Hippocampus; species Hippocampus kuda. The sequence goes on along the minus strand of CAAKHF010006095.1, from coordinate 3,448 downwards.
CATTTTAAGAAGTCGTATTAAAACCCAAGAACCTTTAGCATTCTGCAAAAGATTGTGCACCCTTGAAATTTTCCAAGTCGATGAATCATTTAAACTAATATTGTGACTTTCTTTTCTCAAAAGCACTCCAAGAAGCAGAGGACATTGACCTCCATCTACAGCCACTGTGTGTTCATCTTTCTCAAATGGAAAATCAAGGTTTCCCAGATGTTGAAGCCTCCATACCTACACTGTTTCACCTGTTATTCCTGATCTGGACTTGCTGCCAACCATATCAAAGCCCAACACGAATTGTCGTCTTACTTCAGCAGCTCTGCAATCTGTTCATTGAACAGGTATGGCTCGTGATTTTACCATTGTAGTTGTTGTGCTCGTATTATATCGGCTCAGGGATGTTCCGATCAAGGTTTTAAGATGCCTATACCGATACTGATTTTCCATGAGTGTGATTGGCCGAAACCTATTCCGATCACGTGGATTCAGTGCAAAATTTTCAATTTTAGAGCTACAGCTATGGATTTACTTCAATGGTTGATTAATCAAAAAGTTAAACAAAACTTAAAATGAAGTTGTGTGTGGAATAATCACATCCATGACAATTCATCAATGTCATTGGCCATACATTGTGCACTGTAAAAATTAATAGAATGTAAGGACGGTAACATGTCTGTACTAGTTTTCTTAAGATAGATACAAGATTTTTTTTTTAACCATAGAAAAACACTTGGGGATAAATATGTCACTCCCTCACTACACCATTGACATTCACATTGGCCTGTCGAGCCTCTGATCGGATTCACCAATCATGCACTTTTTCACGATCGTATCGACCATATCGATCATATCGACCAATATTATCGGCCACCAATTGATTGGAGCATCTCTAGTATAGGCAAAAACTACATTGCTGATGTCAACTATGAGTTTGATTTCCACATTTACAGGTGTACTATTTTATCTTACAGGCATGTGCATATTTGTCGACTGAGTTATTACTGCGGGAAGACCCAGAGGAAGGTCTACACATGTTGAAGAGCGTGATAAAACTCTTCCGATGTTTCGAAAAGAGTTATCAGAGCCAGAGGGAGAGGTTGGCAAGCCATGCAAAACATGCACCCTGGGATTTCCCATCTGTCATCATTTTTACACGTTTCAACAATTTCCTTAACCGCATGCTACAGCTAGAGGTGAGGATAAAACTTTGTACAGTATGTTTCATGTCGGGTATGAGTATACTTTTTTCCCCCATTACAGGACATTTTTGAAATAATGCTGGAATACAAAAGATTAGAAAAACTGGAATTTGGTGGGCCTAAAGGCAAACTCTACAATGAGAATGCTGCTCAGATGTACACAGAGTTCAGTGAGCACTGCCTGTTCTTAATACACAGTGATCACAGCCCTCTTGACTGCAACTCCCAGGTGAACTTTTCTTGAAGAACATGACTTATATTCAATAAGGTTTTCTTCAAACTAGTAAATTAACCAAATTCAAACTGCAGATATTGTTTTCACACTATGACAATACATGATGTTACCACAGGGTTTTGAGAAGGAATACAAGGATTTCAAAATGAAGATTGTGGACTTTGAATGCCAATTTGCCAGCCTCCTCTGCTCAGTCTTTCACGATTGCGCCGGACTTGAAGCAGTATTTAAAGTAAGAGAATTTCGACATACTAACTGTGATGTATCAAACTGGTATAGGTGGCTCAGCCACTGCATGTGATAGCAAACAACCATGGCATCACCTTCTCCTGTTCTTGTCTTTAGCTGTTAACAATTGTTGGACCTTTCCTTGAGAGGGAGCACATTAGGCAAATATTTAGTCCTAACATTCCGCTCCTGGTGCAACAGTTTCAAGATGAGCTGGACACATGTAAATTGCTCTTTCAGTCACAACTCAATGAGGTAAGTAGTAATATTACGAAAAAAAAGAAAAGGAAAAAAAAGTCCCTGTTGGGTTAGTGCAGCACTCTCTTTCTATTCTCTCTTTATTTACAGCTTGGAAGTTGTTTTGGAAAGAACATGGCCTGTGTATCCGGAATGTTGAAATGGGCAAAAATGATCAGAGAACGCATTGAAACCCCATGGGAAAAACTACAAATTGTGTTTGAAAGGTTGAGTGAAATAACTTTCGACAGTTTATATAGTGTATGTGGAAGCAATAGTGTTCTAAAACTCATGCCTTATTCAGCGTTTTCAGATCTGTGGGAAGTATGGATACAACAAAAGTGCACCATATGTATAAGGAGATGATTAGTCGTCTACATCAATGTGAGGAACAAGTTTACTCTCAGTGGTGTAATGGTTTGACTCAGGCTTGCCAGATTAATTTGCAACAACCGCTCTTATGTAGAAACTCCTCAAACGACCTCATCTCGGTCAATTTCAATCCCAAGGTGAGTTCACATTTTTCACTCCAGTAAGACACCCAGAGCACTGTTTTTGTTCCAGTGAGTAATAGGAAATAAATTAAATAATTAAATTAAATCAGATTGATTCCTATAATAATGGAGATTTGAATGTATAAAACCTCCAGAGTGACATGCATTTATTTATTTATTTATTTTGATGGCAAAATTGCTCAATTACAATGTTTTTAATTATTATGCACAACAGTTAAAACAGCGTCCCAGTGAGCTGGAGCCTATTTTTTCTGCAGTGGGCAAGAAGCATAGTACACACTGGACTGGTTGCAGTTAATATAGATCATTATTGTTAAAAATATCAAATATCTGTACTGATAATGTGACATTAATATAGGAACTCCTTTATTCGTTTATTTTTTTAATCAACCTAACAATGCTTTCGTCCATGTCATCACTTGTATTGTATGCCCATGGACACAACCGACCCGACTCAATGTTGCGCAGAATTTATTCAGCTTCTTTTGCAATTTACATATACGTCTAAAAAAAATCCCAAATTATTGTTTTTAACATTGTCTTTAATGCATAAAATAATGTTACTAAATAAAATGCAATAAAATCCGTGATATAGAACTACCCTCTTTAAATGTACCAAAGGCATGATTTTCCAGTATTGCATCTACCACCTCTCGCGGGTGCACCCGGCACTTTTCGGAACCTCTGCTTTGTGAGATTCTGCCAAAAACCCTAATCTTGTTCAGTCAAACAGTGTCTAACTAATCGGTACTGGTATCTCTTTTGGGTCCCCAGCTGGCTGAAGTCTTGAAAGATGTTAAGTATATTCAAACGCTCAACATTGACATTCCTGTGGCAGCCATGACTGTTTTTGAGAAACGTGACGTCTTCACAAAGGTTAGAAGCGCACATGCGACCAGCAGAACCTCTTACTGTTTTGTCAGTGTTTAAAAGATCCTCATCATTTATTATGTTTTTAGTATGTGAGGAGTTTGCAGCTAGTAGTGCAGTGGTACAACAAACTCAAACAGACTGTCCTCGAAATTGAACTCCCCCTCATC